>CM044547.2:5434856-5512356 GCA_024416835.2 Perccottus glenii | reverse complement strand
GAATGATAAAACAAAATTATTTATTTTACTAATAAATGGTTATATATGGTTGGGTGAAGCCGTTTATTGTCAAACAACTGTGTTTACTTTTTAAATCATAATGACAACAGAAACTACCCAAATAACCCTGATCAAAAGTTTACAAAAGTTTGGTGATTTTGGCCTGATAACATGAACACAAGTGACACAAACAGGTTTGAATGGCTCCTAAAGGTAACCCTCCTCACCTGTGATCTGTTTGTTTATAATCAGTGTGTGTTTATAAAAGGTCAGTGAGTTTCTGGTCCTGACAGACCCTTGCATCTTTCATCCAGGGCTGCACTGACGTTTCTGTCTGAGTCATGGGGAAAGCAAAAGAATTGTCAAAGGATCTGCGGGAAAAAGGTAATTATGTATAAAACAGGAAAGGGATATAAAAAATATCCAAGGAATAATAACAATTAGCAATGTGTGAGCTACAAAGGCACAGGAAAAGATGAATGCAGCATGTTATCAGAAAATACTGGAGGAAAATTTGCACTCATCAGTCCTGAAGCTGCGCATGGGACATTGGATGTTCCAACATGACAATGATCGACCTGTCATTGGCTACAGCAACATAAAGTGAAGGTTCTGGACTGGCCATCTCAGTCTCCTGACCTCAGTATTATTGAGCCACTCTGGGAAGATCTCAAACGTGCAGTTCATGCAAGACAGCCCAAGAATTGACAGGAACTGGAGGCTTTTTGCCAAAAAGGTTAACCATCTGAGAAAATAAAGAGCCTAGTTTCTGTTGTCATTATGATTTAAAAAGAGTAAACACAGTTGTTTGATAATAAATGGCTTCACCCAACCACTAACTATGAGTGAAAACAATTTTTTGTGTTATCATTCATATTCTATGAAAAATAGCCCCCGAAAAAGCACAAATTCTGCCAGTTGAGCACAACTGTAAATAATGAAGGCTGAACCAAGACTAAACCAGGACTAAACAGGTCTAAACTAAAATTAAATGTGGGAATAAAACAGGTCTTAAGCATATATTTAGACCCACTGCAGTTTGATTTAATGCTGTGTTTGATAATTTTGAGGTAAAACAAAAATATTGCAATATGGATTGTGATCAATAATATTGCAATACCAAAATAATTGGGATATATTGTGCTGCCCTAAAATTAAACCTGTCACTAATGTCCTCTATCCAGTCACTGACAGCAGCAGATGACCAAATGTCTCTAAAGACATGTAAAAAAGACCCCTGTGTGAAAGTGTGTTTGCCGATAGTTCAGACTTTTGGATTTAAATGCGGAAAGTCATGGCTAATTAAGACTGTCTGTAGCCCTGCGACTAACTGGCCATTGTCCAGGGTGTATTCCGCCTCATGCCCAAAGCTGCTGGGATAGGCTCCAGTCACCCGTGACCCCTAACAGGACTAAGTGGAAGAAAATTAATGAAAAGAAATAAACGAACAGAGAAAGGAAGCAGACAACAGAATATTGGTCGGGTATAAAAACACATACAGTAACAAATACTGCATGAAAATGTATGAGTTCTTAGTGCGGTCCGCGGGGAAGACTTTCAGGTATGAAAACGTCCTAAGTCATAAGGTCAATGTGGCACACATATTACAAGCACTGACCAATCACAATAGAGTGTGTGTGTTCCATGTGTGTAGTGAGTTGTATTTTCTGTCAGTGGTAAAGCCCTGTGTTTGAATTGCTCCTGTGTGTTCTAACAGAGAAGCTGTGGACGGCCCCGGAGCTGCTCATCTATGACCACCACCCTCCTCAAGGCACGCCAAAGGGAGACGTCTACAGCTTCGGCATTATCCTGCAGGAGATTGCTCTGAGGAACGGGCCTTTCTATGTCGAAGGCATGGACCTCAGCCCCAAAGGTACACTGCACAGAGGAGTTTTCAGAAGATTAATCAGAGCTGTTTAGGGGCGGGAAACAAACAGCAAAAATCAACAATGTTCAGAAATGAGGGCTGTCTATGAGTGTATGGGTCTCTAAAGTTATTAATGGAAAAACTAACTCTGTTGAAAATACTCTTTATTCATTTAAAAGTGTATTGAACAGACACAATACCAATACTATCTACATAATATGCCTTTGATTAAACTGTAGGAGTAGTGAGTGATACATAAGTTTGTGTACGTAATGCCCAACCTACAAATGTGCTCATAAATTGAATTAGTGAATTTGCCATTTTTCAGAGAATATAAATGACAACGCAAAAACTTTTCATTCACTTATTGTTAGTGGTTGGGTAAAACTACTGTATTTATTGTCAAACAACTGTGAAAGCATATACAGTTGAATGTTACTACCACACTGTGTTGAGTGTTCAACTATCTCCGGGTCTCGTATAAACTTCTCCTGCTTAAGACAGACATTAAGTGACAACAGTGTTCTTGGCCTGTCTTTTACCCAGACTCTTTCTTTTCTTTAAGGACGGCCTGCTAAATTTCAACATCAGCTTCACAAACACGGAGTTCTGACCTGATAAAAACGTTCTAGCAAAGGGAAAATAAGTTTGCATGACAACTTAATAGATAGGCCATAATTGAAGTTAAGGACACTGTAAAGTAGAATATGAGTAAAGTAAATCTAACATTCCCCAACACTTTTGGTTCCAACAGTCAGGTCTAACTATTGCTTTGTCAAAAAACTGAACAAAACAAAAACAAAAACAACAAACATTGTATTCTACATTGCACTAAATGTGAACAGAACTAATGAGTTAGAGCACTTAAAATTTAGAAAAATGTTCTTCCTGAATCTAAAGTTAAAAAATGTGGGAATAACTGGGAATAATCTTCTCTTTCCTGTGTTTATTAAAGAAATTTAATTGCTCTGTATATTGTATAAACGGGAACTCAGTCTGGCAAAGCTCCGTGAGCCGGTCAGTTCCTCATTTATGTTCCGTACCGACCAATCACATTTGAATGCCGCTGAAGTGTTGCCTTTAAAGAAGATATTTTTAGCATCTTCCAGCATTGTTTTGCTTTTACAGCTTTCTCACAGCGTTGTTCTCACAGGTCGTTCACACAGTGACCCATTTCCTTCGACAACTGGATGCCTTGCGTCATCACTTTGGCGATCCAAGTCCCTTGTTCAAAACAGTCAAGATGGCGCCAAGAGTTTGTTCGCCTCTGCTCTTCAATCAGTTTTAAATAATCAAGACAACATTATGTGTTTAAAACCTCAGCAGACAGCGCTAAGAGCATTTCTAAAGATGATGTTGCTTTGTTTACTTCTTTGTAGATTGTTGCCTAGCTAAGGTCATGTCCATTGAAATTCCGATTGTTTGGCTCTGAGTCGCTTTGCCCCACCAGGCCCTGCTAAGCCCTGTGTTGAAGAAAACAAGCTAGCATTGTGCTGACACAGCAAGGAGTCTGACTTGCCAGGCTAGAAGTTTAAGGCTATAACTCTTGATTCTCATTCTGCTAGAAAGGAGGATGTTTTATTATTATTATTATTATTATTATTATTATTATTATTATTATTTCTATCCCTTTATTACCCTTGTGGGGAAATTCCTTGTCGGCACCCACACCAGGGTGCGCTCAGGTACACCGGTCATGTACTAACCGGAGACTATAGCTATATGTTTTTATGTTGGTGGGGGAAACTGGAGAACCTGGAGAAAACCCACCCAAGCATGGGGAGAACATGCAAAAACCAGAGTCTAGAGTTTCACTCCCCGTCCTGGAAATTAATCTTTGGATCTTGCACTTGTAATTTACCACTTATTTTTAGTTTGTTGTGTGGATAGACATTTTGACAGAACCATGACAACAATCAGTGTAGTCTCAGCCTATTAGGTAGAATACATAAGCTAAATGTCAGGCTTCAAAAGGCCACCGATGTTATCTTGGACATGGTCAGAGGAGGAAGTGCACATCATCAAAACACATCTGAGAGTTTTTTTACAGAGGAAAGTGGACCTCAGTTGGTCAAACCGCTGCACAAACAACAGCCAGATGTGAGCCAGATGTCAGAACAGGTGAGCAGTTAACTCTTTGATACTCAAAGGCCTGGTTTCCTCAACTAATGCACTGCATGGGTTTAAAGTGACTCATATTATAATCAATGCATTTATGTGTCATTTTGGTCAGGGATAATGCCAGAATTCTACTTGATATATTATTTTAGTCCACCTCAGATGATATGAATTCACAATTACAATACCAGAGCTTTTTTACTTTTCAAATATTTGAAACCAAAAGATGCACAGAACCAAAACAGACTTTGTTCTCTCTTATAGTCAGGCCTGTGGGCAATTTATTTTAGTTAGCAGTTCCACTGGCCACTTTTCATATGTTTGTCCAGAGTCAGGAAGCTTTTGGAGCAGGAGAGACTCCAGCAGCACAGAAAAAACATCCACAAAAACACACAAAAAACATAACCCCAAAAGGGATGGAAAGTAACCAGGGGCAAATCTCTTCTATCACTATTGGGTTATTAACTCAAATGTAGGCCTATTGTGAAGCTGTTATAAAGATTGGTGTAGATAAATAAATATAGCCTAACAACATTTAAATAAATCCAGAAATCTATCAAACAAAAACTACCTTGTTATTAATTTGTCCTTTTTGCGTTTGATTGTAGCTACAGAAATATGATTGTATTTTCCTATTGTCTTTTTGTCTAAAACATGTAAACGTTCAACCACAGAGCAGTATGAGGGACAAATGAAAACATATGTTACACACAAAATAAATGGAATGGAGTAATGGAAGAAAAGTTTTGAGTGAAGTTTTTTTAAAGCAAGTCTTCACGCATTCTTTCACTCACAGAGTAAAGTGACGCTAACGGCTGGAGCGGCTTTGAACAGAGCTGTAGGACTAGATAATCACTTAAGAAGGAGGGGTTCTGTTCCCTCCTGTTCCCCCCGGGAAATTTGCCCATGGAAGTAATCAATAATCCATTTTGCATCTCAACAGGCAAACCAATCAGCCCAAATACTGCATCTATAGATACATAAATAGTCATGTGTACACACACACACACACACACACACACACACACACACACACACACACACAGAGTAAAGAGATCTAATATAGTTTGATAGATTGTCACAGATTACTGAGTTTTTATAGTAGATGAGAAAATAGGCTTCTTGTTACATGTTAAATGTCCATCCATCCATCCATCCATCTTCTACCGCTTATCCGGGGCCGGGTCGCGGGGGCAGCAGTCTAAGCAGAGACGCCCAGGCTCCCCTCTCCCCAGACACTTCCTCCAGCTCTTCCGGGGGGATACCGAGGCGTTCCCAGGCCAGCCGAGAGACATAGTCCCTCCAGCGTGTCCTAGGTCTTCCCGGGTCTCCTCCCGGTGGGACATGCCCGAAACACCTCCCTAGGGAGGCGTCCAGGAGGCATCCGAAACAGATGCCCGAGCCACCTCAGCTGGCTCCTCACGATGTGGAGGAGCAGTGGCTCTACTTTGAGCTCCTCCAGAGTGACCGAGCTCCTCACCCTATCTCTAAGGGAGCGCCCCGCCACCCTGCGGTGAAAGCTCATTTCAGCCGCTTGTATCTGGGATCTTGTTCTTTCGGTCATGACCCAAAGCACATGACCATAGGTGAGAGTAGGAACGTAGATTGACCAGTAAATCGAGAGCTTTGCCTTACAGCTCAGCTCCTTCTTCACTACGACAGACCGGTACATCGACCGCATCACTGCAGAAGCTGCACCGATCCGTCTGTCAATCTCACTTTCCTTCCTTCCCTCACTCGTGAACAAGACTCCAAGATACTTGAACTCCTCCACTTATGGCAGGATCTCTCCACCAACCTGAAGGGGACAAGCTACCCTTTTCTGACTGAGAACCATGGTCTCAGACTTGGAGGTGCTGATCCTCATCCCAGCCCATCCCAGTCAGCTGCAAACCGTCCCAGTGCACACTGAAGGTCCTGGCTTGATGGAGCCAACAGGACAACATCATCTGCAAAAAGCAGAAACAAGATCCTGTGGTCCCCAAACCAGACTCCCTCTGGCCCCTGGCTGCGCCTAGAAATCCTGTCCATAAAGATAATGAACAGGACCGGTGACAAAGGGCAGCCCTGCCGGAGTCCAACATGCACTGGCGCCACGAGGAACACAGTCGAATGCCTTCTCCAGATCCACAAAACACATGTGGACTGGTTGGGCAAACTCCCATAAACCCTCCAGCACCCTGGAGAGGGTATAGAGCTGGTCCAGTGTTCCACGACCGGGACGCTGCCCACGTGAGCGTTGAAGTCCCCCAGTAGAACGACTTGCGTCCCCGGTCGGAGCGCTTTCCAGCACCCCTCCCAGAGACTCCAAGAAGGCCGGGTACTCTGCACTGCCATTTGGCCCGTAAACACAAACAACAGTGAGAGACCTATCCCCGACCCGGCGCAGGCTATGAGCAAGCCCGCACCAGCCCGCCGCCTCTTACCGCAGGCAACTCCAGAGTAGTGGAGAGTCCAGCCTCTCTCGAGGATTTGGGTTCCAGAGCCCAGGCTGTGCGTGGAGGTGAGCCCGACTATCTCTAGTCGGTATCTCTCAACCTCCCGCACAAGGTCAGGCTCCTTCCCCGCCAGCGAGGTTCCATGTCCCTAGCGCCAGATTCCGTGTCCGGGGATTGGGTCGTTGAGGCCTCCGCCTTCGAATGCCACCCAATCCACTTTGCGCCGGCCCCTTACGACCCCTCCCGCAGGTGATGGGCCCACCACGGGAGGTCGGCCCCACGTCGCTCCTTCGGGCTGAGCCCGGCCGGGCCCCGTGACCCGGCCACCAGACGCTTGCATGCGAGCCCCAACCCCGGGCCTGGCTCCAGGGTGGGGCCCCGGTTGCGCCATACCGGGTGACGTCACGGTCCTTGATTTTTTCATCACCATAAAGGGTTCTGAACCGCTCTTTGTCTGGCCCGTCACCTAGGACCTGTTTGCCTTGGGAGACCCTACCAGGGTCATATAGCCCCTGACAACATAGCTCCTAGGATCATTCGGGCACTCAAACCCCTCCAGCACGATAAGGTTGCGGTTCAAGGAGGGGAAGGGGGAGGAATGTCTTATCATATAAATGAAGGTTGTGTTGTTCAATAACATTTGGTTCAGAATATGTATACAAAATGTATTTAACCTTAAAATGTACAGGGATTATTCTGGGGGATGACATTTACAGACATGATTGTTATCATCGCTGTTAAACTGTGTCTGAAGGCTGCAGATGAAAAAGACTGCAAAGTCCCAAATCCAGCAGTTTTTGTTTAAGTGAGGTAGATAAGTAACACACTGGGCCTATTAGTGCCATTCCTCACATGAGAGTCTGCACTACGGACTCACAAATTGTTACACAGTATTTGTTAGGGTCCGTAACTTTTGTTTTCTCTCTACAAATTTTAAAAGCTGATTATCAGACTTCTCTGACGCTGTGATTACTGTTGCCATGACAACACGGGTTTTAGATGGTAGACAACATTTACTGTAGTAAATTTACAGTTGAGCTGTAGAAATACAATAATCACACTGGAGTAGGTTATTCATATAGAATTAATACAAACAGATGAAATGTTTAAAACATAATTTAAATTACTATAAACACAAGAGCCATCTGTTGTAGTGAAGAAAGATTAATATTGAGCCATACAGAGCTACACACAATGCAATCTATGTATTTTATGTGTTTTAAAACCCAACCAACATCCGTTTGGCCGTTTCCCTCTGTTTTCTCTTGCCTCTGTGTGTTTAATCGGCCTTGACCTCCTGTATTTGTTCTGAAATTCCAAACTACTGGCACACATGCTTTCACACTACAAACAACCAGACCTGGGTTCAGTTTGGGCTGGACTGAGAGCAAAGAGCAGCTGTTTGTTCCAAACCATGATCAGCTTTCGTACTTGAAGATTTCGAACCAAAAGGGAAAGTGCAAAAGTATGGACCAAACAGCTGTGAAAGTGCCCTAAGGACATGAGCCTAATAATTAAGGTCTAACTGAAGCAGGACAGGTGGTCACAAAATCAAAATTCTGTCAGCCCTTTGACAGTTAACACTGAAATTACACTCATCACACACTGTTTATATTGATACATTTTTTGGGTTGTGCCAAATCATAAGTTAGGTCTAATTTCCTTAACATGTACATCTAAATATAAAAATTTTAAGTTAGAGGAAAATAGAATAGAGAGTTGAGTGAACATCTAACTTAAAAAAATGTGTAGGTACAATTATCAAATGCCTTAAGCTCAGTAAACTCAAAAACGCTTTTTAGCAAGTGATAAACTTTGAGACCAAGTGAATACAATGGGCTTTACTCTTAAATTCTTTATTCTTCATTTGGAGCCCTATTAGCTTCCAAAATATGGTTGATCTTTCTGGGGTCTATCTAAAATCAGCAATTTAAAATGCTTACATGACACAACTATAAGGAAAGACCTAAAGGATTATTAGGAACACCTGTTCAATTTCTCATTAATGCAAGAATCTAATCAACCAATCACATGACAGTTGCTTCAGTGCATTTAGGGGTGTGGTCCTGGTCAAGACAATCTCCTGAACTCCAAACTGAATCTCAGAATGGGAAAGAAAGGAGATTTAAGCAATTTTGAGCGTGGCATGGTTGTTGGTGCCAGACGGGCCGGTCTGAGTATTTCACAATCTGCTCAGTTACTAGGATTTTCACGCACAACCATTTCTAGGGTTTACAAAGAATGGTGTGAAAAGGAAAAAACGTCCAGTATGTGGCAGTCCTGTGGGCGAAAATGCCTTGTTGATGCTAGAGGTCAGAGGAGAATGGGCCGACTGATTCAAGCTGATAGAAGAGCAACTTTGACTGAAATAACCACTCGTTACAACCGAGGTATGCAGCAAAGCATTTGTGAAGCCACAACACGCACAACCTTGAGGCGGATGGGCTACAACAGCCACCATGTTCCCATCCTCTCATGGCTACTTCCATCAGGATAATGCACCAAGTCACAAAGCTCGAATTATTTCAAATTGGTTTCTTGAACATGACAATGAGTTCACTGTACTAAAATGGCCCCCACAGTCACCAGATCTCAACCCAATAGAGCATCTTTGGGATGTGGTGGAACGGGAGCTTCATGCCCTGGATGTGCATCCCACAAATCTCCATCAACTGCAAGATGCTATCCTATCAATATGGACCAACATTTGTAAAGAGTGCTTTCAGCACCTTGTTGAATCAATGCCACGTAGAATTAAGGCAGTTCTGAAGGAGAAAGGGGGTCAAACACAGTATTAGTATGGTGTTCCTAATAATCCTTTAGGTGAGTGTATAAGAAACATTAAAAAAAAATTAAAGATGATGAGTGCAGATAAAAAAACACTTATAAAGTGCAAATGCATTGTAAAAAACAATAATAATGACAATACAACAAAATACAGATCAACAACTGATATAAATAAACCAAAAACTGTAAAAAAAAATAATAAAAAAAAATTGTTCTTGAGATATCTGAAATTGGAGGGAAGTGTGTGTGTGTGTGTGTGTGTGTGTGTGTGTGTGTGTGTGTGTGTGTGTGTGTGTGTGTGTGTGTGTGTGTGTGTGTGTGTGTGTGTGTGTGTGTGTGTGTGTGTGTGTGTGTGTGTGTGTGTGTGTGTGTGTGTGTGTGTGTGTGTGTGTGTGTGTGTGTGTGTGTGTGTGTGTGTGTGTGTGTGTGTGTGTGTGTGTGTGTGTGTGTGTGTGCAATATTCCGGTTATTATAGTTATTGTTTTATTAAGAAGTCTGTTGAGTCTCTTGACACTTTAGAAGAGCATTAGTTGCAGTTTGTTTTTATTTTTACTTGAGTGGATCATTCATACAGTAAGATGCATGTAAATGAAGAGTCAATAGGAATAATATAATCATCAAAAATGATTACGTCCCTTATCTTGTGAAGTAGGGTGGATTATAAAAAAGTCTAGAAGTCTCTTGGGACATTTCCTGCTGCATACAAACCAACACTCTATATACTAATACACTAATATATTGTCATGATTTCAAAGGATGAGAGCTTTGTACGATGCAGCTGCGTGTCTGAACGTGACTGAAATGTAATGTGTTTATGTAACTGTGCAGCTAATATCAGCGGGATGACTAAGTGGAGTAGTAATTTCACATCTAAATGATAATTAATGGAGAAAGCAGCTGCTGTTTGTACAATCAATGGACACTTGGAATGAATTAAGACTAATTAATTTTAATAGAAGACAACACTTTAGAAACTACAAACACACTTAATATTAGAGATAAATAAAGAAGACGGTAGGAAGGAAGACACACAAAAGCATGTCTCTTTCTGTTTTGCAGAGATTGTGCAGAAGGTGCGAAACGGGCAGAAGCCGTACTTCCGTCCAACTACAGACACGCGCTGCCACTCGGAGGAGCTGACTGTCCTGATGGAGGGCTGCTGGGCCGAGGACCCTGCAGAGAGACCTGACTTCGGACACATTAAGTTCTACATGGCCAAGCTCAACAAGTAAGACCTGCTCCACATCCACTCAGTAGGACACACTTGAGGTTTTGACACTTCAGTCCTAGGCTGGGGCTGATTTCGATTCATTATGTATCAAACATGTTTGTTTAAACTGTTTTCTTTTTGCTCACTTAGTCCTTTTTAAGTGAAGTGAAACTACACTGAACTCAAAGATATAAAACTTTATCTAGCTACACAAAAGGCCTAATTCGCTCAAATCTTGTTCATAAATCTGTCCAAATCTGTGTTAGTGAGCACTTCTCTTTTGCCGAGATAATCCAGCCTCCTCACAGGTGTGTCATTTCAGGAATCTGATTAGAGAGCAAGATTATTTCACAAGTGTGCCTTAGATAAAAAGCCACTCTAAAATATGCAGTTTCACTGTATTGGGGGGATCTGGGGGGGTCAGTCAGTATCTGGTGTGACTGGTATGTCCTACTTACTCCATCAGCTGCTTCCAGTTTAAGAGAGCAATATCTAAGTAACACATTTTTGAATAGGATTATGAGAAGAAAGAACAGTAACATACTAAGTACACACTATTACCCAGTAGTAGACAATTAATAAATAGGTAATAAATGATAAATAATGAAGAAACAATTCATGAGCTTATTGTTCAAAACCAAACATTAGTTTGTTTATAACGTGATTGACTTGTTATAATGTAATGTTTAATAGCGTGCAGTTATTATAAAGTGTTACCAAACTAGTCCTCTGACAAATATGATTGCTAATTTGGTCCGTTAAATGTATTGTAACTTTCAAATAGAACAATATCTTTTCAATAACATTCAGAATTCTTCCACATATTCTGTATATCCATAGTAATCTTTCATGTCGAGAACCTGGGTTCCAACGCAACAACCGTTCTTTCACAGCGTTAAATAGCACAAGCTATCAGTGTCTTGTAAATGTATTCTTCATGTAACATGTCAATAAATAGATGAGAAAGGTCAAATGATAAATGGGTTAGGGTAAAACAAACCATGCAGCTAATTGATTCAAGCAGTTTTCAAATACAAGGCTCTGAACCTACATTCATTTTAGAGTTCAGTGTTGGAGAAGCTTCAATGTCTTTAAAATCATTAAAGCAGTGTTGATGAAGGGATCTGCGTGTGTCGCAGCTGGATCCTCTGATGAGTGTAAGATATTCAGAGGGACAAACAGGAAGTGGACCATGCTTCAGAAACCACTGGGCTCATTTAAGTTAAAGGCTGAGAGTGATTCCTGAAAGTGCTGCCACATTGTTCTTATGCATATTCTGGTGAGTGAGAGCTAGTGGTTTTCTCTAGGCGCCAATGTATCACAAGGCCACATCAGCAACAACGCATTTCCATTTACAAAAGAAGTCCAAAGCAGTCCATTTTGGAAAAGGTGGTGTTAAACACTGCATCAGAGTTCTTCTGGACCCATCAGAGTTCTTCTGGACCCATCAGAGTTCTTCTGGACCCAGCAGAGTTCTTCTGGACACAGCAGAGTGGAAATGTGAGGCCCTTTACAGGCTATCCTTACCATACCAACTCTGACACATAAAAAATATAAGATAAGAAAATAAGATGGTCAGAGCTGGACCAAGCCTTTTGCAACACTTCTGTTTCCACAGCTGCCCAGAGCGGACAAACTGAGCACTGCTGGAGGAGAAGCACAATCAGGTTCTATTTGAGCTAACATTGTTGCTGAAGGTTTAGGAAATTTTTGAACTAAATAGATTTGAGGTTTTTTTTTTTTTGCAGTCATTGCAGGACTTCTTATAGCTTCTTATGTTCACAAGTAACATACTTTTTCAGATATAGTATTCAGGTATAGTTGCTAAAATTATAGACAACATTTAACAAATGTTCAAGCTAATGATGAATAGCCATAACAACAGGCAACAAAAATTTAAGGTTCACCAAAAAGGTTATCATAAGCCCTGCCATATACAGTCACAAAGAATTTGTATGCACTATTTTGAGAATTTTAAAAATACAAATGAGTTAGGATTTCTGAAAACTAAATTAATATTCAAACATTTTAGTTGCGTTACATAATCTTTCAGGGCTAAGTAGATAAACAGTATTCACACAGTGGGTCCATGTTTATGGAGTGGAAAAAGCAAAAAAAAAAAAAATCTGTGTATTTTTAGAGTGAGTAAACACAGAGCTAGAGGTCACATTCAGGACTCAACACTCAGACCTAGAGCTTCAGCATCAGCACTAATTACAGGCTGTCCATCAAAGCAGCTGCATTCACTTAATGAAAGTCTGTGGTCAACACTACATTAACAGGGACCGTGCGGGGGTGCTTCTTTAAGAGCTCTAGAGGACATCAGTCACATCCACGATGAGAGGTCACAGAGAGGAAAAACACACAACCAGATGTAAATTTAGACCCAATCCAACTGAGAGTTCAGCCTTTTGGATTGAGCCCACTAGTTCATAAAAAATGGCCTATATCAAAAATGACCATAAAAATGTGTTAATCATTTGCAGGTGAGTATAAACTTTAAGATCCTAGCAGACAAACTTTAAATTTAACCTATTTATATCCAAAAAGAATGCTTTAAAGTAAAAGTATGAGCTATTAAAACAACTAAGATTTAATAAATAATGGAAATAAATAGATATAAAATGTAAACACTCATTTGCCATATGCCCTTCATTATGCACATATCCTTGGAAATTATATAAACAATAATAGCAAAAGCCATCAATGCTACAGGCTCTCAACACTAGTTCTTTTCAGATGGCACTTAATATGGCGGATCTTCTGTGTGAACATACAAATGTAGTGGAGGTGGATAGGGCGAGGGAATAGGGGGACATTTTAGAAAGGCTTTTGAGGTTGTCTGTCCAATATGACAACATGAATGACGCTGATCAGGCATTGACGTTGTGCACTGGCTAGTGCGTCATGCCTCAAGTAAACCTTAGGCATTCTGTTGTATTTAAGGTGGAGTCAAATTAAAAGACCCAACACATTGGAAACCAGCTGCTAGTTTCCTGTTTGAATGAATAGACAGAATGGTCTGCGATGTTGTTGCTTTCTGTTTGTGTAATTGCATTTATCTCCGTGCTGCAGTATGTCTTTAAACTTAAAGACGGCGTAGGTGTGAGTGGGCTCTGTGACCTGTTACCGTGACTCAGTGGAGACTCACATTATACAATAATACAGTCGTTATATAACCACTGTGTGGACATGGTGCAGATCAAAATAGAACAAGTCTCAAGGTTTGCTGTGTTCCTTCATGAACCTGACACTGTTTGAGAGATATTTGATCGTCAAACTGTTGTCTGTTTGAGCATTAATATCTTTCCGGTTTGAACTTTTAAACCCTGGCACATGTTGGTTGTTCTGTAGAAGTGTTTACACTATTAGGACATATTCTGGGAATCCTGAGACATCCACAAAAGGTAATAACATGCAGAGGCTATTTGAAATTTTCCATTAATGAAGTTTAGTAAAAGTAAGTGGAGTGGCACTGCACCATTTCAAATTTAACATAGTTTTTGTAAAGTGGAGTTTAGAGAAAAGAAACCCAGTTTAGATATATTTAGAGCAACATTACAATCAATATAATTGACTGGTTGCTGTTATACGCTAAAGTGAAGTTTGCTGTCTTCTCTGTTTTTTTTTTTTATTGTGACACAACTTATTCACTTCATTGTAATGAGTATTACATAATCAAAGGAAGGGATCAGCTAATGTTTTAATAATAATGTATCCTGTATCATAATTAAGTGAGTCTATTGTCAGTGAGGAGATCTTCCACAGTCACAGCAGCACCTCTCATCTAAACAATCTTACCGCTATTTATAATTATAAAACATTCAGTGAAGACAAAGAGACCGAAGCACAGCTCCTTGTTTTAAAGACTGTGACTTGTGTAGATGTCACTTATCGTTGTGTGTGCTCTGTGCAGAGAGGGCAGCACCAGTATCCTGAACAACCTGCTGTCCCGGATGGAGCAGTACGCCAACAACCTGGAGAACCTGGTGGAGGAGCGCACGCAGGCCTATCTAGAGGAGAAACGCAAGGCCGAGAACTTGCTCTACCAGATCCTGCCCCAGTAAGGAAATCCCAAAGCCATTCCAGGGACATAATGTCATAAAAATAATTTATTAACTATAATGTAGGACTAATGGAAAGCCATTCTAAAGAATGATGTAGATGAATAAATTTACATTACATTTAGACACTTTTCCAAAGCGAGTTACAATTAAGCCACTGCGCCCCTATGACCTTATACCACTTAAAGCAAAACTAAGAAACATTTTTACCTTGAATAGTGAATAGTTTACCATGAATAGTTAAAGTCCTTACAAAGGTTAATTCAGTTGCAGCGGTGTGTTTGAAGCACGTACTATCCCTCTCTGGTGCATCTAAGCCGTAAACAGCACCGTCCCGACGCAAGTCTCGGGTCACGTTCATGTGTGAGAGACAAATTGCATTTAATTGACAAACAGGTTTTAAGAGGATTTGAGCAGGTTTTAGGTGGATTTGAACATGTTTTTGTTCATTTATACAAGCGGTCTGTATAAAGCTGCTGCTGGTGTGGTCATAAACAATACATTTTATCTCTGACGCTGAGGGTCACATGAACTCTCACCATGGACCATGATTGGCCCCCAGGCCTGACTTTGGACATGTCTGCTCTAATTTAATCTTGTTATTTATAACAATGACAATAAAGTATTGAATTGGGCAGTGTGAGGCTGGTGAGGGGGGCCTTATCCCCTCTCTTCACTGCACTCTTCACTGCACTCTTCACTGCTACTCTTCACTGCTACTCTTCACTGCTACTCTTCACTGCACTCTTCACTGCTACTCTTCACTGCACTCTTCACTGCTACTCTTCACTGCTACTCTTCACTGCTACTCTTCACTGCACTCTTCACTGCTACTCTTCACTGCACTCTTCACTGCACTCTTCACTGCTACTCTTCACTGCACCCTTCACTGCTACTCTTCACTGCTACTCTTCACTGCTACTCTTCACTGTACTCTTCACTGCACTCTTCACTGCTACTCTTCACTGTACTCTTCACTGCACTCTTCACTGCACTTTTCACTGCTACTCTTCACTGTACTCTTCACTGCTACTCTTCACTGCTACTCTTCACTGTTACTCTTCACTGTACTCTTCTCTGCTACTCTTCACTGCACTCTTCACTGCTACTCTTCACTGTACTCTTCACTGCACTCTTCACTGCACTCTTTACTGCTACTCTTCACTGCACTCTTCACTGTTACTCTTCACTGTACTCTTCACTGCACTCTTTACTGCTACTCTTCACTGTACTCTTCACTGCACTCTTCACTGCACTCTTTACTGCTACTCTTCACTGCACTCTTCACTGCTACTCTTCACTGTACTCTTCACTGCACTCTTTACTGCTACTCTTCACTGCACTCTTCACTGCACTCTTTACTGCTACTCTTCACTGCACTCTTCACTGCACTCTTTACTGCTACTCTTCACTGCACTCTTCACTGCACTCTTCACTGCTACTCTTCACTGTACTCTTCACTGTACTCTTTACTGCTACTCTTTACTGCTACTCTTCACTGTACTCTTCACTGCTACTCTTCACTGCACTCTTCACTGCTACTCTTCACTGTACTCTTCACTGCACTCTTCACTGTACTCTTCACTGTACTCTTCACTGCACTCTTCACTGCTACTCTTCACTGTACTCTTCACTGTTACTCTTCACTGCACTCTTCACTGCGCTCTTCACTGCACTCTTCACTGCTACTCTTCACTGTACTCTTCACTGTTACTCTTCACTGCACTCTTCACTGCTACTCTTCACTGTACTCTTCACTGCACTCTTCACTGTACTCTTCACTGCACTCTTCACTGCACTCTTCACTGCACTCTTCACTGCTACTCTTCACTGCTACTCTTCACTGTACTCTTCACTGCACTCTTCACTGCACTCTTCACTGCTACTCTTCACTGTACTCTTCACTGTTACTCTTCACTGTACTCTTCACTGCACTCTTTACTGCTACTCTTCACTGTACTCTTCACTGCACTCTTCACTGCACTCTTTACTGCTACTCTTCACTGCACTCTTCACTGCTACTCTTCACTGTACTCTTCACTGCACTCTTTACTGCTACTCTTCACTGCACTCTTCACTGCACTCTTCACTGCTACTCTTCACTGCACTCTTCACTGCACTCTTCACTGCTACTCTTCACTGTACTCTTCACTGTACTCTTTACTGCTACTCTTCACTGTACTCTTCACTGCACTCTTTACTGCTACTCTTCACTGCACTCTTCACTGCACTCTTTACTGCTACTCTTCACTGCACTCTTCACTGCACTCTTCACTGCACTCTTCACTGCTACTCTTCACTGTTACTCTTCACTGTACTCTTCACTGCTACTCTTCACTGCTACTCTTCACTGTACTCTTCACTGTACTCTTCACTGCACTCTTCACTGCTACTCTTCACTGTACTCTTCACTGTACTCTTTACTGCTACTCTTCACTGTACTCTTCACTGTACTCTTCACTGCACTCTTCACTGCACTCTTCACTGTACTCTTCACTGCTACTCTTCACTGCACTCTTCACTGCACTCTTCACTGCACTCTTCACTGTTACTCTTCACTGTACTCTTCACTGCTACTCTTCACTGTACTCTTCACTGTACTCTTCACTGCTACTCTTCACTGCTACTCTTCACTGCACTCTTCACTGCTACTCTTCACTGTACTCTTCACTGTACTCTTTACTGCTACTCTTCACTGCTACTCTTCACTGCTACTCTTCACTGCTACTCTTTACTGTACTCTTCACTGCACTCTTCACTGTACTCTTCACTGCTACTCTTCACTGTACTCTTCACTGTACTCTTCACTGCTACTCTTCACTGTTACTCTTCACTGTACTCTTCACTGCTACTCTTCACTGCACTCTTCACTGCACTCTTCACTGCACTCTTCACTGCTACTCTTCACTGTTACTCTTCACTGTACTCTTTACTGCTACTCTTCACTGTACTCTTCACTGTACTCTTCACTGTACTCTTCACTGTACTCTTTACTGCTACTCTTTACTGCTACTCTTCACTGTACTCTTCACTGCTACTCTTCACTGTACTCTTCACTGCACTCTTCACTGCACTCTTCACTGCACTCTTCACTGCTACTCTTCACTGTACTCTTCACTGCACTCTTCACTGCACATTAGAACAGAAGGTAATTCACTTTTTTTAATCATTTAACGTTGCCATAACAAAATTGTGATAGGTTTTACATAGAAATGTGTAAATTAGAATGTTCAGACAGTCTTTAGTCACTATGACAGCCTAGTATATGAATGCAAAAATAATTTAACAATTATAACTTTAAAAAATAACTTAAAATTGTAAATGGCATGTGCATTTATATAGACCTTATATAGACCTGCTGTACCAAAGTGCCTCACATCATGCTTCCATTCACCCCATACACACACATTCACACGTGGTTGGACAGAGAGGGGGGGCAGCCATACACACAGCCCTCACAGCCTTCTTGTACAACCACCAAACTCACCTCTACACTCACACATCCATACACCAGAGCTGTGGTGAAATAAATTAGAAACCTTTATAAAATACAGTAACTTAATGTGCATTACCAATACATTCACTTTGTGGTTCAGAACAGGCCCATTTGTACAGTGTCTCTGTTCTGGACATTATTGTTTTCCTGGTGGGCAAATGATATGCAGAGTTCCCTGAAGCTATTCAAATTACTTTCCTCAGTCCCACATCCTTGACAATGTTAACAGGGCAACAATTTGTAGCTATCCATCTAGCAAGCGCCTCGGTTACTTTATCAGTAGTTAATCTGGATAACGGCCCACCTCTTGCACCCAACGTCAGTAAAGTTGTTTGATTGAGACCTCCTGACATCTCTGCTCTGCATCAGCGCTGAGATGTTTTACTCTCAAGTGATACATTAATGATGAATTACTACGGCGATAATTAAATTCACATTTGCAAATCATGCTGCTTTTTCCCAGGGAACCATCCAGTAATCTCTTATTATTATTATTATCCATCCATCTTCTATCGCTTATCTGGGGCCGGGTCGTGGGGGCAGCAGTCTTAACATATCAATTATTCATTCACTCCACAGTCACACACTGGTGGTGGTAAGCCACATCTGCATCACCACATACATTCACTAAAGTGTCTTGCCCAAGGACACAATGACAGTATGAACTGTGGGGAGAGCGAGAATCGAACCACCTACCTCCCGGCTCTACCACTGAGCCATTAAGCCCCAGAAAGCAGAGATTGTCCATTTAGCAGCGTGTCTTTTTTGTTTTCCACCGCTAGCTCAAGTGTAGCCGTGTCAGCCACAGGAAACAAAATGAGGTGCAGCAGTGTGGAGAGAGCGCTGAAGAGTGCATAATTTTTTTTTTTTAACGCACTAAACCTAGAAAATAAATTTTGACCAAGTTTCCTGTGCCTTTGTATCTCAAAACATCAGTGATCCACCTCCATGTTTCACAGTAGGAATGATCTTTTCATCATAGGTCTCTTTTTCAAATGTAATGTTTATGGTTGTGGCCAAAATGTTTAATTTTGGTCTCATCACTCCAAATGACTTTGTTCCAGAAGTATTGGGGCTTGTCTCTACCATAGATTGTATAATAATTATGGATGATATCCGCCCATTGATCCCCTATTCACCAATATTGTCATTACGAATGGGCAATAAAATGGCCGTTACATCCGGGCTTTTGGGTTTTACTCCATAGTAAAACAATAGTTTTTAGATAGCATAAACCAACGTAATTTTCAAAAATTCACCCCCCCCAGAGTTGTCACGTAGTAAAAACTTAGCTCTAGAGACTGGAGCCATCTTTTGTACCAGGCTGTAAACATGAGTTTTACTCTTGTAAAGTCGCCATTGGGTTTCTCCTTATATTTCTGCTTTTGGAGCCTGCCCTCTGGTGGACGGAGGTATATCGCTGTATTTTGCTGTAAAATCAACGTATGGCGGCGCCCTTACACGACGACCATTTAAGAGGTATCATAGGAGAGGCTTGGTCTCTACTTGCGTAGTAATGGTTTTCTCGACCATGCAGCCCATTTTTCTTCAAGTGCCTCTTTATTGTGCATCTTGAAACAGCCACACCAGTTTTTTGTTTTTCTTTGCATTCTGAACAATTTTCCGGCAGTTGTGGCTAAAATTGTTGTTGCTCTACCTGACCTTGGTTTGGTTTCAACAGAATCCCTCAGTTTGAACACAGGTGATTGGCATTCCTTATTCCTTGGATATCTTTTTATATCCCTTTCCTGTTTTATACAGAATTACCTTTTTCTGCAGATCCTTTGACAATTCTTTTGCTTTTTCCATTTTGACTCAGAATACAGAAACTTTAGCACAGCACTGGATTGAAGATAGAAGGGTCACTGTCACTGACCTTTTATTCACACACACTGAGGAGGATGGTTACCTTTAGGAGCCATTCAAACCTGTTTGTGTCAACTTGTGTTCATGTTATCAGGCCAAAATCTCCAGGATATATAAACTTTTGATAAACATGGTAGACTCTTGGACCTACAGTGATCCCTGGACTTTCTGTTTTGTGTTTGTGTGAACACAGCTCAGTGGCGGAGCAGCTGAAGCGCGGGGAGACGGTCCAGGCCGAAGCCTTTGACAGCGTCACCATTTACTTTAGCGACATCGTGGGCTTCACCTCAATGTCTGCAGAGAGCACACCGCTGCAGGTAAGTTTAACACAGGTAGTTTAAAGAAATGATACCAAAAGTAAACAGCAGAGGGCGTGTTCTTCTGTATAACCAGGTAAGGAGAGCCTTCATTGGCTGTAGGAACTCTCCCACAAATCTGTCTAATTATGTAGTCTGAACTAATCTTCAAGGCTTTTGGCTGACTTGTTTCAAAAGTCCACCACACTTCACACTCAAGCATGTGAACAGCTATGGTAGCCCTGTAGGGACAACAGCATTGTTGTCTGTGAACAAACCCAGTGAAAAATAAAAAAAAAGAGTTTAATTCATCAATGCTCCATATCAGGGGTGTCAAACTCTTTTTAGTTCAGGGGCCACATACAGCTCAATTTGATCTGAAGTGGGCCAGGCCAGTAAAATAATAGCACAATACCCTTTAAATATTGATATCTCCAATTTTTTCCCTTTGTTTAAGTGCAAAGTACAATTACATTATAATGTCAGTGTTTTCATCAATTGCAACTAAAGAAGACAAATGTTTCTAAAAGCCTGTTGCTTCTCAGGCACATGATTTCTGCAGCCATATGTTTGACCCCTGCTCTATATGTTCAGCAAGAATGTGTGTTAAAAAAGAAACAAAAGTGTGCTTCTCCTTCTTTCTTTTTCTCAACTTTTATAAATGCAGTGTTCTTTTGATACAATTATACATTATTGAAAATATAGACGTTTTGTTTTGATGTAGACTAGACTTTTGTGCTATATACTCCATGTTAGCCCTTCATCTATCTTTGTCTAATTTCCTGTCTGTTTACTGTCTATGGTCCAAATAATATCTTGTAAAAATGGTAAAATAAACATCAACTAACTAGTATTCTAACTGAATTTCTTTCTTTACGAACAGGTGGTCACGTTGCTCAATGACCTCTACACATGTTTTGACGCCATCATCGACAACTTTGACGTCTACAAGGTGAGTCAGGACTGTGCTATAGATCTCTAAGTGTTCATTTTGGTTGATCTGTTAAAAATCATAAATATACTGTGTTTCTGATTGATTATGTTTTTAACCGTACCTCAGGTGGAGACGATCGGCGATGCCTACATGGTGGTGTCAGGGCTACCGGTAAGAAACGGAAAGCTCCACGCTCGAGAGATCGCCAGCATGTCTCTGGCTTTACTCGAACAGGTCAAAACCTTCAAGATCCGCCACCGGCCCAACGACCAGCTGAGGCTTAGGATCGGCATACACACAGGTGCTTTTTTTACTCTACAGCTGATCTAGTTTCAAGGGACTCTCACATAATAAGTGTTTGCCATTAAATGTATGTGTCTCAGAGTTGATAATAGTTTCAGTTATATTTATTGATTTAATACACCTTGTTTTTACTTTGTCATGAGATTATATGTGGCAGAAACTAGCATCTTTGAAAGATTTAATTTTAAAATTACAAGTGAGTGTTGCATAGTGATGTTGACAAGAATCAAAATGGTCTTCGCAATAAGTCGCAGAATGAAAAGTATCTTTCTGTTTTTTCTTAAAGTAATTTAAAACGAGAAATTGCTCCACATACAGACATGGTGCTTTGACATAAACACTTTATGATTATCTCAGCTTATGACAAATGTTTATAATCATAAGTGACACACAGCAGACATTCAAGTCGAGAGCTCAGGATCATGTTTATAACTCTGTTTAAATGCAGTATCTTCTGTTTGAAAGCCCAACACAGTTTGGTATGTGAGATTCTCCTTGTAAAGCTCTGTTTGTGTGTTCTCTCACAGGCCCGGTGTGTGCAGGAGTAGTGGGGCTTAAAATGCCCAGGTACTGTTTGTTTGGAGACACGGTTAACACAGCTTCACGGATGGAGTCCAATGGAGAAGGTGAGACTTTTTAATTTAGTGTCTAGGAAACAGTTACCACTCATTAGAGGACATCTAATGTTGTAGCTGTGTTATAATGACCGCTCAGGAGTACTCAAAGTTCAAAGTTCAAAGTTCTTTAATTGTCTCCCATAGGAGAAATTTGTCTTGGACAAAAAGGTAGTACTGCAGCACAACATAAAACACAGTCACACACAAGATGATAAATACATAAATAACAATAAGGACAATTTTAAAAACAGCATTTTTAAAAACAGCATGGGCAATGTCACCTCCTGATGTGCCAGCACCATCAATAAGTCCCCGGGACAGCCATCCATGACCATGACCTAACCCTAAACCTTAATTTATACCATCCCCCCATGTACGACAGTATCAACAACTTTCTCTAATTCTGATATTACCCTCAATTTGGAGCTGGTTTCTTACTTCCGCTCCACTTTGTTTACAGTTGCCAAAATAGCTAAAAGGTGGCTGTACTGGACCTTATGTGGTTTTCTGATGGCAGTAACGTGAAAATATGCCTCCATCTGTCCTTACCGAGTGTTCACCAGTTCACCATTTTCTGTACCTGTTGCCTGGACGGTCTCAGTCCCGGTGTTTTTATTGAAGCGGTGTCTGTTCTCCTGCAGCAGATGATTGGAAGTATTGATCATCTACAGAGAGACTTCCTGTATTGTGCCTCGTCTGGTAAATAATTGATAGCACTTACAGCACAGAACCCTGAGCTGGCGTTAAACAGCCCGAGCGGCTCACATCTCTGCTTCATCTGCATTATTACAACTCAACAGAACGGGCTTTATCACAGTCTGCGTTTTGCCTCTGGATCAGCTGTGGTTTAGTCAATTTCATGTGTATTTATTTTGTGTTTTTCAGCCTTGAAGATCCATGTCTCATCAGCCACCAAAGAAGTCCTGGATGAGTTTGGTTACTTTGATCTCCAGCTGCGAGGAGACATAGAAATGAAGGTAACAAAGATTGTCACACAAATAGATTACACTAATGCCTATTATGTAATAGGAAAGATTTTCAAGTCACCCAGAAACCCCTTTATGGATAGAATAAAAAACGTTTTATGTAGCACAGATTACCTTTTAGTTATGTATAAATATATGTTTTATTGAAGTAACATGGCAGCTGACAATATTTTCTGGCCACAGCTAAGCCATGTTCATCAGGCTAAAATCAAAGATGCAATATGAAAATGAACAATTGGCAGGTGTGTGTGCCATAACCACAGCGCACAAATTAAACTCTATGACACTCTGTAATATCGAATCCTAACATTGGATTATTATTCACAATCCAGACCTTGCTACATTTACAGTTGAATGCCACTGATGTATATGTATATGTATATGTGGTATAAAATTAATCAAAATAATCTAATGGTTCAGTTATTTGTTTTGTTTGCACTGGTTCATTTAATTCTTAAGAGAAAAGCCATGATGTGATTTAGCTTCAAAAGCATTATTTGTACATATTCATATTTAAAACTAGTCATACACACAATAGCAATGTTCAACATGCAAGGAAAAGCAAAATAATAAAAATCTATTGTGGTCAGACGTTAACCACTTTTGAAGGAGATCATGCTGCTGACATGTTAAAACAAATGTAGAGACTGCTACATGTTAACGTGTGCATCAACAGCACACACTACATCTGACAGCGGACACTCCATGTAAACACTGCAGCTCTTGTCCATGCCCCATTTGCCTCTGGTTTCTGTTTCATAAACATCCACAATGTTTCCGGAAAGTAGCATTTAATGAAGCTGAAAGTAGCTTAGATGTAAACAAAAGCACATGGCTCTCCCCAGTACAGCACATGGTGCAGTTGTATAGCGCAACAATGTAGGTTTTTTTAAGACATTAATGCATCTAAGTTTGTTATTTAGATAGAACTATGTTTAAAGTTAGCATTTTCTCCAAAGAAACTAAAATGTAACAGTGAAAATGAGTGCATGAATTTTTATTCCCAGATAATGCTCTCAAACATGATCTCTGCAGAAGCAGCTATTATTATCCCCACATCCTTCACCTATAACTAACTCTTATATCGTCCAGTCTGTTCTCACATCCTCTTAAGCCCTAATGACGGATGCTCCTAGCTGCTGGGGTGTGTTCGAGGTCACCCTTAAGTGGACCCTTTTAGCTGATATTACAGTCAAGCCCCAGCCCCCAACCCTTTGCACGTCTCCATTGACAATCCTATTGATTTCTGTGTCTCTTCCACACAGGGCAAAGGGAAAATGAGAACCTATTGGCTTCAGGGAGAGAAGTCTGACGTGTATGTAATCTGAGAGGCCCAGCTACCGCAGCAGAAGACGCTCCTCGACTTTATTTGTTCTAAAATAAGTCCATGGCTAAAGACTGAAGAGAGAAGATCCGGGTATATTTACCTGTAACAGCAAAAAAAAAAAATTGAATCTATTGTACAAGTTGTTTTGTATGAAGAAGCTTTCTGTCCTCAGTACTTTTTACTGACGAGATCTTATTTTTTGTGCTTTCTATATTCTAAGATTTGTATTGTATTTGGAAGTCAATGATGTATGAACATTTCCTTAAATGAAGTTTTGGAAGGCACAGGCCGACGACACTGCAGGGTTCACACAGCGCCACACAATTGTATGTATATATGTACAGCCAGGAATCTGTAAGATATTTTGTTCAATAAACTTTGTTCAATAGTCTTTTTCATTTATGGATCATGTGGAGTGTATTGTAATATAAAACATATAGTCAGTAATGAAACAACAAACAATGTATGTGTTGGGGTTTAAGGGTAGGTTAAGAAACAAATTTGCTTTTCTCCTCTCAAGATCCTCACATTATTTTCCAAGCAGTGTTAATTTTTGACAAAAAAGTTTTGGTCTCATTTTAGTCATCTTATTTATTTTAGTTTTAATCTAGTTTTAGTCGACTAAAATATAAATAGATTTAGTCGACTAAAATCACCCAAAGATTTATGAGGTAATAATGTGTCTGATACCTTCTGTATCAAACATAAAACTATACTTTTGTAGAATTGAGATTTAAAAGTACAAACATATTTTACACTGTTTATTTCAACACAACTGCCTTTATTGAAAATTGTTTTAATTAATGAAAAACAATTCTAATAGTAAATAAAATCTTGCTGTCTATTGTAATATAAACAAAAAGACGTCAATGTGTATCAAAGAGATGCAAAATATACATTCACAGCTTATTTTAAATTCCATCCTTCCATCCATCTTCTACCAATTATCCAGGGCCGGGTCGCAGGGGCAGCAGTCTAAGCAGAGACGCCCAGACTTCCCTCTCCCCAGACACTTCCTCCAGCTCTTCCGGGGGGATACCGAGGCGTTCCCAGGCCAGCCGAGAGACATAGTCCCTCCAGCGTGTCCTAGGTCTTCCCCGGAGTCTCCTCCCGGTGGGACATGCCCGAAACACCTCCCTAGGGAGGCGTTCAGGAGGCATCCGAAACAGATGCCCGAGCCACCTCAGCTGGCTCCTCTCGATGTGGTGGAGCAGCGGCTCTACTTTGAGCTCCTCCCGAGTGACCGAGCTCCTCACCTTATCTCTAAGGGAGCGCCCCGCCACCCTGCGGTGAAAGCTCATTTCAGCCGCTTGTATCCGGGATCTTGTTCTTTCAGTCATGACCCAAAGCTCATGACCATAGGTGAGAGTAGAAATGTAGATTGACCGGTAAATCGAGAGCTTTGCCTTACAGCTCAGCTCCTTCTTCACCACGACAGACCGGTACATCGACCGCATCACTGCAGAATCTGCACTGATCCGTCTGTCAATCTCACAATCTCTCCTTCCTTCCCTCACTAGTGACCCCAAGATACTTGAAGTCCTCCACCGGGGGGCTATGACCCAGCCTACATCAGCCTGCCGCCTCTCACCACAGGCAACTCCAGGGTAGTGGAGAGTCCAGCCTCTCTCAAGGAGTTAGGTTCCAGGGCCCAAGCTGTGCATGGAGGTGAGCCCTCCAGATTCTGTGTCCGGGGACTGTGTCACCGAGGCCCCCGCCTTCGACTGCCACCCAATCCACTTTGCACTGGCCCCTTACAGTTCCTCCTGCAGGTGGTGGGAGGTCGACCCACGTCGCTCCTTCGGGCTGAGCCAGGCCCCGTGGGGCAAGACCCGGCCACCAGACGCTCGCAAGCGAGCCCCAACCCCAGGCCTGGCTCCCGGTTGCGCCATACCGGGCAACGTAACAGTCCTTGATATTTTTTTATCCATAATGGGTTCTGAACTGCTCTTTGTCTGACCCGTCACCTAGGACCTGTTTGCCTTGGAAGACCCTACCAGGGGCATATAGTCCCCGACAACATAGCTCCTAGGATCATTCGGGCACTCAAACCCCTCCACCACGATAAGGTGGCGGTTCAAGGAGGGGTTATCTTAAATTAAATTAAATAAATGTGCAATATCAAAAGGCCCTTACAGCCCAAGAAAGCAAAATAATAATAATAAACATACCATCTAAATTATCTTTAAACTTAAAGTGCATTGAACAGGTGGATATTCTTTATGCTACAAATAAAGAATATCCTCCTGTTCAATGCAGGAAGCGCTTTCCTGAAAATGAATCATTTACTTTTACAATTCATTTTCAGAAAAGCGCTCTAGTGAGGTCACCTGTGACACTGAATACTCTTTCTGCAAAAGCTTGAGAAGCTGACATTGCCAAAAGATCTAATGCTAAAAGTTTGTTGCTCTGTCGTCTCTTTGCGTCTCCGGTTAGCTTCTTGGCATCGCCGCGTAACAGCAAGACACGTTCTGATTGGCTTACTTGACTCATCCCGCCCGTTCCACTTAATCTTTCCCTTCTCCTGACTGCTTTTCGTCATAAGTTGTTTTTGTCTTTTTTATTCGTTGACAAAAATGTCAGTCTATTTAGTTATCGTTTCAGTCATTATGATGTCTTTTTAATTTAGTTTTCGTTTCGGTTTTGTCCGTTCGTTGATGTAATATTTTTGTCATAGTTTTTGTCAACGAAATTAACACTGGTTCCAAGTACTCATCCAGGAGTTGGGAGATTCAAGCCACATACCGATAAACCAGGTAAAACACACACAGGTCCAAACCCAACAGTTTGCATTGTCCGGAGAGCTACAAGATGGATTTCTATGAGTTTGTGAACTCACAAATATAATGCCATTGTTCATGGTAAGTTATCAGAAAGCCTTTGTCGCTTGCTCTATTCTTATTATCTTTATTGAGAATAGGACTGCACAAACACCACAAAAAAAATATTTAAATAGTTGGTGTGGACTGGGTGAGGCAATTTATTGTCAAACAACTGTGTTTACTTTTTAAAATCATAATGACAACAGAAACGACCCAATTGACCCTGATCAGAATCTGATTTAGGTCTGATAAGATAAACACAAGTGACACAAACAGGTTTGAATGGCTACTAAAGGTAACCATTCTCACCTGTGATCGGTTTGTTTGTAATCAGTGTGTTTATAAAAGGTCAGTGAGTTTCTGGGCTCCTGACAGACCCTTGTATCTTTCATCCAGTACTGCACTGATGTTTCTGTCTGAGTCATGGGGAAAGCAAAAGAACTGTAAAAAAAAACGGCAGGAAAAGGTATTTGTATAAAACAAAGAAAGAGATATAAAAAGATAGTATGTCCATGTTTGAGTCTGAGTCTTACAGAGCACACACTTAACTATTTTGAGAACAGTGTCCTAATACAATTTTCCTTAATAGGAGATAAATGTATAGTCCCAGCCAGTTTCCACTCAAGTCAAAAGCATTTAGTGAATCTCACATGTTTCTTTTGGGTTTGTTTGTATTAGCTGCTGTCTGTCTCTCTTTTCTCTTTCTTTTCTGGGCCACAGACTCCTGACAATACTCCAGCAAAACCATTTCACGTTTAGCCCAGAATTTGTAAATGACCTTCTGCACAAATATTGTCCGTCTCTGACATTTAGACGGCAGGAGCTAATGGTCTGCTCGCTCATGGATTACAGCGAGCAGTGTTTTAATAACTCCAGGCTTAAAACTAGAACAGATTTACATATGTTCTGGTCAAAATGTGAAAACCTTGGGCTTCTCCGTAATAGCTTTTTAAGATTCAGAATTTAATAAAGCAACTGGGAAGAAAAAAGTATAAGGTCAGCCTAGAAATTAAAACACTTTTTCACTGAGGAAAAATAGGAAGAGTTCAAAACAGTTTTAAAGCACTCTATTTGAAACACACTTTTATAATCTTTATCTATACCAGGGGTCTTCAACTAAAATAGGTTGAGGTCCACTTAGTAAACTTTCCTCACATGAGGACTCTGCAAAATCTTTATTTAAAAGATATGGTTTTTAATATACTTTTATTTAATTTCAATCCAATTTATTTCACACCTACAGCCTCTTGAACACTGTGGAGATAAATGTAGGTAATCTAGTGTCCTCTGTATTTTTTCCTTTGTTTACATGAGGAGGGACTGAGTGACACAAATCACAGAAGAAAGGAAAATGCTTCAATATCTTGAGACTAGAGTTGAGTAAAGGCCACAATAAAACTGAATATGACAGAAAGGATCAGCTCAGGACCTGGTTGTTTATTAACATCAGCCTAAAATCCTATATAATCCTTTAATGTTCTTTTATAAATGTGTGAAAACATTTTAAATACAGTACAATCAATTTAACATATTTGTTTTTTTAAGAAACATAATTCCTCTCATCCTGTTGTCCTTCCACTGAAGACAACAGAAAAAACAAGAAAATGCACCAAGCATTAATTCTTAGCATTAGTTGTTGCCAATAACTAAAATGTTACAGTTCAATTGCTCCAGATTCATCTTAAAACATGTTAAAAATCAGAATAAAAAGATTTTTTCCTTGTTTTTTCACAGTATGGGGTAACATTTTAATTAAAAAGCTTATGATTCTGTAACAGCATTTAGGATTCCCACAGAAACTGACACTAAGGCAGACTTATTTGTCACTCAGCTCCAAAACCTCTTTTACACATTTTCAGATTTTTAATCATAGGTTCAAATTAACGTGGAGCGAGTTAATTACTTGCATTGTTTGTAAGTTTAAATGAGGTCAAATATGCCACAAACAGTCAAGAAACTCCAGACAGAATAAAGAAGTTAAAGGTGCATCCAGAGTTTTTGTACTAGTGTGCCACTTCTGGTGTCACTGTGCGCACGCTTGCACAAGCACAAACCAACAACCAGAGTATCACATTTCATTGCAAAAAAAGAATATTATAGTATTAACTATATTGTCTGTTCATGTGAGGAAATGTCAAGCCATATCATTTTAAACAGCATTGTCTAAGCATTTGTCAACTCTGATTGATAAAGTCTCTTGAAGTTAGAGACAAAGCTTTAAAAAATTAGTCCAGATGCTTTTACGACAAGACAAGACAAGACATTTATTTTTGTATAGCCCAATATCACAACAACAGTCACCTCAAAGGGCTTAACAGACTGCACTAGACAACATCCCCTGTCCTTAGACCCTCCATCAGGGTCAGAGAAAAAACTCCAAAAAAACCCAGGCGGGAAAAAAGAGAAACCTCAGGCAGAACCACAGAAGGAGGGATCCACTCCCAGGACAGACAGGCCGTGCAGGAATGTGTCCAGGACAGTTGAAAAATACATAGAAATACACAAACATATTCACAAATAAAACCTACAGCTACAACCAGTGGGTGGCAGTAGCTCAGTGGGTAGAGTGGTTGTCTTTCAACTAGAAGGTAGGCAGTTCGATTCCCACTCTCCCCACAGTTCATACTGTCGTTGTGTCCTTGGGCAAGACACTTAACCCACCTTGCCTCCAGTGACTGTAACACTGGTAATTACATTAGAACAATGTAAGTCGCTTTGGATAAAAGCGTCAGATAAATGTAAATGTGTACCTACAGCTACAACCAGTGTAAACGTGTACCTACAGCTACAACCAGTGTAAGCGTGTACCTACAGCTACAACCAGTATAAACGTGTACCTACAGCTACAACCAGTGTAAATGTGTACCTACAGCTACAACCAGTGTAAGCGTACCTACAGCTACAACCAGTGTAAACGTGTACCTACAGCTACAACCAGTGTATACCTACAGCTACAACCAGTGTAAATGTGTACCTACAGCTACAACCAGTGTAAAGCGTACCTACAGCTACAACCAGTGTAAACGTGTACCTACAGCTACAACCAGTGTAAACGTGTACCTACAGCTACAACCAGTGTAAACGTATACCTACAGCTACAACCAGTGTAAACGTGTACCTACAGCTACAACCAGTGTAAACGTATACCTACAGCTACAACCAGTGTAAATGTGTACCTACAGCTACAACCAGTGTAAACGTGTACCTACAGCTACAACCAGTGTAAACGTGTACCTACAGCTACAACCAGTGTAAACGTGTACCTACAGCTACAACCAGTGTAAACGTGTACCTACAGCTACAACCAGTGTAAACGTGTACCTACAGCTACAACCAGTGTAAACGTATACCTATGATCAATCATCTCCATACGTTTGGTGAAATAAGTATGTTTTGAGTTTGCTTTTGAAAACTTCAACAGAGTCAGCTCGCCGCACTTCCACCGGGAGCCCATTCCATAAAAATGGTGCTCTATAAGAAAAGGCTCTGTAGCTAGCAGACTTCTTCTTTACTCGAGGAAGTTGAAGGAGGCCAGCGTCCTGAGAGCGAAGGGTACGAGCTGGAGTATACCGGGTGATGAGGTCAGATAGGTCAGAGGCGCGTCCACAAAGGATTTTATATGTTAACAGGAGAACTTTGAAATCTGCTCTAACATGAATAGGAAGCCAGTGTAATGAAGCCAGGACCGGAGTAATGTGATCAAACTTCCTGGTCTTTGTTAAAAGTCTGGCGGCTGTATTTTGGACCATTTGTTGTCTGTGAGTACTTTTCCTCGGCAGTCCAGAGAATAACGCATTGCAGTAGTCCAGCCTGGATGTGACAAATGCATGAATGAGAATTTCAGCTTCAGCTAAAGAGAGGCAGGAGCGAATTTTTGAGATATTCCTCAAGTGAAAAAAGCCTAGTTTAGTGACCTCACTAATGTGCTGCTGCAGTGATAGTGTGGAGTCAAAAATGACACCAAGGTTCCTCACAGTGTTGCCGTGCTCCAACACACAGTTGTTGATCGAGACAGTAAGACTGTTGAACTTGTGCCGATGACTGGCAGGACCAATTAACAAGAGCTCTGTTTTATCCGAGTTCAAATGGAGAAAGTTTTGAGACATCCATGTTTTAATTGAAACGAGGCAGGCCTCTAGACGCTTGATGTCGGTAGTATTATTCGCTTTTATTGGCAGATACAGCTGTGTATCATCAGCATAACAGTGGACGTTTACTCCATAACTTCTGATGATTTGTCCCAATTAGGGATGCACCGAAATGAAATTCTTGGCCGAAGGCCGAATACCGAATACCGAACGCGGTGTTTCACATTTTTTCCATTTATTTTGCCAATTTTTTCAACATTACAATAATTAAATGGTAAAAATTTGCTTTTTACTATTTTGTGTTGCTTTTCAGATAAAAAAATCAAATAACAAAAATACAATTTCAAAATATTTATTTAACTAACAATGAGCAATACATTTGTTATGGTATTTATTAATCTTCCTTAATGTAAGATAATAATAAAAAATATTTAGTTCATGTTAGTATGAGTGCATTCACAATTTTAACAAATAGGCCTACCACTTTTGATACTTTTTAATTAAAAATTACAAATGTGATACTTAATTTAATACTGTATTAGTAAATGTTAACATTAAGATTAATAAATGCTTTTAATAAGGGGTTTTCATTGTTAGTTAATGTTAAAAATAGAAACTACTTATAAAGTGTAACCATAATCCAAAATATAAATAAAATCTTAAATTAATTTCCCATACAAGTAGCCTACCTGCGTGCCATCTGCGCCAGGTTGGGAAAGCGGCATGTCAGACAGCGAGACTGTGCGCGGCTCATCTGTAGTACGAGCCCGTTTACTCTCTGCGCTGTTTTCATCTCCTGCGCTGTGCGTCACCTGACCGTCTCCATCACCTAGCGGCTTTCCCAAATCCAACTCGGCCTGGATCATTTCTCGTGTGCTCATCTTTTTTCCCAACATCCAAGTAATGATCTTTATATCGTGGATCAAGCACAGTCGCGATGCTGTACAGGGGTTCTGAGTCCGCCTGACTAAATCGCGTGCTGACAGCTTCTAAGAGCGCACTTTTAGTTGTTTTCACTGAAGTACGTTTGTTTCACTTGAAGTACGTTTTTGCAGATGCACCCCGTCTGGACAATTCAGCAGAACAATGTCTGCATACGGCCATTTTTGCCTCTTTCTCTGACACTTTAAAGTGCTTCCACACTGCTGACATGTTTGCTGCATAAAGCCTGCGCCTCTCACTCTACGCGGGTTATGTGATTGCGTCATTAAAAACGTCATTGTTCGGCAAAATTTATTCGGCCTTTTTACTAATTTCGGTGGCCGAACATTCTGTGCATCCCTAGTCCCAATGGTGTAACATATAGTGAAAAAAGTATGGGACCAAGCACAGACCCTTGTGGCACACCGAATTTCACTGGTGCCGTGGAGGAGAAGGATTTATTAAAAGAGACAAAATGAGACCTATCACACAGATAGGATTCTAACCAAGCAAGAGCAGAGCCAGAGATGCCAAACACATTCTTTAGTCTGTTGATTAGCACTGCATGATCAATCGTATCAAATGCAGCGCTGAGATCTAGCAATAACAGTAGAGCCGATGAGTCCTCGTCAATCTGAAGGAGGAGATCGTTAGTCACTTTAACTAAAGCTGTTTCAGTGGAATAAGAGGCCCTAAATGCAGACTGAAACGGGTCGAGGAGGTCATTTTCCGATAGATATAGAGTAAGTTGTTTTAACACAACTTTTTCGAGGACTTTAGATAGAAAAGGTAAATTGGAGACAGGACGGTAATTATTTAGGCATCCAGGATCCAGAGTAGGTTTTTTGAGTAGGGGTTTGACCACAGCCTGTTTGAAGATTCCAAATATGGAACTAGCATAAGTCAAGTTTTATTATGGCTGCCAGTGTCAGGACAGTTGCAACAAATAGCAAAATTAATTTTAAATTGGGCCAGAACATGACAAAACTGCAATTTTATACATGAATAAAAAACATATTTTATTAGGCATGTTTAGTTCAGTTTGTCCTCTCTAAGATTCATTTGCCTTCCCTGTACTCTGGTTCTGTAATCAGATTGCCCTTTGTCAGATCAGTTTGTCCTCTCTGGGCACTTGTAGCGTGGAATTTATTAAATGAGTATTAAAAAAACAATACCCTATATGGGTTCTAAAGACCTCCCAATTAATATTTTTGAAGATTGAGAAAAGCACAGTGCTATTTTAATGTCATTATACACCTTTAGACAAAATCGTGTCTAATACAGTAATTATATTATTTATTCATAAATATTTATCTTCTTGTTCCCATTAGGGGTCGCAGGTGACTGGAGCCTATCTCAGCAGCTTTGGACCTTAGGCGGGGTATGCCCTGGACAATGGACAGTTAGAGATGAATAAAGACAGTTAGGACACTTGTCTTTGGGCGGTTTTAAGGAAACCGGAGTACCTAGAAAGAACCCACAGTAACACGGGGGGGTTACTGTTCCAACATAACCAACATTCCAGCTGCTGCATAATGCAGACAATAATAGGGCAATAGTAGCTAATCGAGGAAGTGCAGCTGGTCCAGAAAACGGACTGTTGTCAAGTGTCCTTGAGGCATAACACTAACAGAGAACCTTGCAATTCTGGTTATTTGACAGGCAGAAGAACAGCTGTAGATTGTTGTCTTAATAATCCAATGGGCGACTTTCTTTCTAGATTTAACATTCTAGCCATCAGTGTACTGACATTCCGAAAATCTTTATAGTTTGATTTTTTAACTCTGTAACATACATTCAACAGATGTCTTGGGTCAATTAGGGTTTGCTGCGAGTAAAATGGCATCAGTCATTGTCATTGGCATCATCCAGCGTCAGTTCAAAAAACTCACATGAACAGTGTGCTCTGAACTGAAACTGAAATAGGAGACATTCATCAGTGTATCACTTCTCATTTTAGATTCTGTTCCCTGGCAGGCAGAGTATCTTGGATGATCCTTGGAGATAATGAAATGTTTGGAGGGAAAAGCAGCCAAAATGAAAAGTCTCCATAGCTACCGCCCACTAATCCTGTCTGATAGCTACGAGACTGTGAGCTAAATGGTAATGTGATTGACAGAAAAGTTTGTCTGGTAGCTTTGGAGCGCATAGCAGCATCTTTTGTTCTGATCAATAGTGAGATATGAGCAGAGAGAGGCATGGAAGTGTGCCTTTGTGTTCAACTGTCGTAATTAGAGGTTGTAATTCATAGAGGAAAACGATGAATGGACACACTGTAAATGGAAATGATAGGCAGAAAAGGGTAGCGCGGGGACGGTTGCAACACTTTTTGCCTCTGTCTGCTCCAGCCACACTGTTGTAACATGTACAATATACAATTTAGACTTAAATAGACAAAATCCATACCCCACATAAGGGGACGGTTGCCACAGTGCCCAGGGGCAGTAGCAAAGTTACTTAAAATTTATTAATAAATTATTATTAGACATAATATAGCAAACTGATGCACATGGCACGTGGGTGACAGGTTATTGATATAAAACCAGATATTACAGCTTTATATTGTGAGGTTTTCTGATTTACCAGCTGCAATTGAAAGCATTGCATTAGCTACCATATAATGTAACATAAATGCGCACTTCATTTTCTACATGCAGCTGACGTTACTTTCTTTCTCCAAACGACGGCTAGAACTTATGATATTTGTAAGCTTTTCAAGTTTTTCCTCCGCTGTTGCTGTCACCTTTCTCAGTTGTCTTTAAGTTAATATTTCAGTTAACAGTTTTCAGTGGTAGGCTACAGGAGCACTGAGCAGCATAGAGCGCCCTCTCGTGGCTGTAGACGGTAATGTTTTCTATTGGTTCATTTCTCTCGGTTCATTTTTATCGGTTCATGTCAAATAAATTGATAAATAAGTCGCACCTGACTATAAGTCGCAGGACCAGCCAAACTATGAAAAAAAGTGCGACTTATAGTCCGGAAAATACGGTAATTCATAGAGGAAAACGATGAATGGACACACTGTAAATGGAAATGATAGGCAGAAAAGGATAGCGCGGGGACGGTTGCAACACTTTTTGCCTCTGTCTGCTCCAGCCACACTGTTGTAACATGTACAATATACAATTTAGACTTAAATAGACAAAATCCATACCCCACATAAGGGGACGGTTGCCACAGTGCCCAGGGGCAGTAGCAAAGTTACTTAAAATGTATTAATAAATTATTATTAGACATAATATAGCAAACTGATGCACATGGCACGTGGGTGACAGGTTATTGATATAAAACCAGATATTACAGCTTTATATTGTGAGGTTTTCTGATTTACCAGCTGCAATTGAAAGCATTGCATTAGCTACCATATAATGTAACATAAATGCGCACTTCATTTTCTACATGCAGCTGACGTTACTTTCTTTCTCCAAACGACGGCTAGAACTTGTGATATTTGTAAGCTTTTCAAGTTTTTCCTCCGCTGTTGCTGTCACGTGAACACATGCCTGCTTGACTCTTTCACTCTGCGATACACCCCTAATTGATTCTTTGAGTGTTTAATTGGCTGAGACTCTTCTGCATTTGGTCCAAAATTCCAAACTATCAACAAAAGCACTTGCAAGCGAACCAGACCTTGGTTCCGTTTGGTCTGGACTGAGACAAAAGAGCAGCTGTTTGGTCTGAACCATGGTGCGTTGGAGCTTTCATAGCTGAAGACTTGGTTCAAACCAGACAGTGAAAGTCAGAAAGTCCCGGACTAAATAGTGCAACTGTGGAAGCACTCTAAAAAAAAGTATGTACAGTAATAGTATATGACAGGAATTTATTTACAGAAAAAACAATTATCATACGATATCATGGGATAATTATGCGATTCAAGCAGTTTTCTGCAATGAAGATAGATGTGTTGTGCATTGAAAAATATGACTGCAATAATATGTAATAACGTGTAATATAAAACATGAATGCCAAAAAGTATTGAGTTAAACCTATAAGGAATACAAACAGTCCTGGTCAAACACTGAGCTTTCCACTCAGACTTTATTCAAACTCTTTCTGAGCTGGTGCTCTCTGTCAGTCCTCAAGAGGTGGCTCCAGTTCGTCCAGGCGCTCACTGATTGGCTTACTGAACTGGGAGCACTTCCTGAAGGGTGTGTTCAGGGATTGGACAGGTGTCACTCCCTAAAAAGAACAAAAATTCACTCAAAAAATCTATACAGCTACAATCCTGAAACTAGAATGCTGTGATCTGAAGTATGGCTAGACCTTTGATGAGCCATTGTGTAAATTGTGCTGATGTGGGCTGATGGAGGAGCGTTGAATATGTTTAAGTTATAATTCTGACTGATGACCCTTGAAGATAAACACAACTACTTAGAGAACGTCATCTGTAACTGACATTTTCACACGCTGCCATTAGTCACAGTGAAGATGGTTTAACAAACAAATCACTGGCTCAAAAATAGCACCAACTCTAATATAAGTCATTTTGTGACAGGCCCCATTGCCTATGTATTTGTGGGAGTTTCCATTTCACAGCAAAATCTAGGGAGGAGAGTAAGGGTGCTCCAATCATGATTGGCCTATAATAAACTAAAAATAGTGTGATTGGCGATCAGCTCAAACGAACAATCAGCACGACCGATCAAATGACACAAAACGATACACAACTCCACAAACCTCATTAACATTAGATAAGCCCAATGAATATGAGAGGTCAGTTCTAAGCTAACAAGCACTAAGACCAAGTGGAGCGACTCAGCACCTCCAACGACACTTGCGCTGGTCTCACTGCTAATAACAAGCTACTTTCTGAACAACAGTAAAAGAAGGCAGACAGCTGAATATCTCACAATGACTCTACCTGCTGAGATCTTAGCTAAAAGCAGTGAGTGGAGATGCAGCGACATCATGCTATACGTTGTGCTCAATACCAGCTGCAATTTTAATGTGATAAAATAAAACACATCACAAAATACATCTGACTGTCAGTACATATTAGATTGTTGTCTGTTTTTTACTGATGGAATACTGTGCAGAGGCAGGGCCAGGTGAACTTTTAGAAGGACTTTTCCCCATGGCTGCCACAATCTAATAAATAAGACTCACAACCTGATTGACAAATTGCAAGATCAGTCAATAGCCTCAACATTTTATGCCAAAACAAAGCTCATCTTATAGTAACACCGCTAGTAGCATTGCGTAATTTTAAATTCCAAAAATATACATTCTCATATTGATTTAATGATTCTTAGACATGCAATTGGTAGAATCATACCTACTTCACTGACACAGTACAGAAAACTCTGATATAAATGATTTATAATTCCATGACACCGGGACACGCAGCCATCTTCTGGGAGACTCCTGGCTTAGCAGCTCAAACACAGGGAGCAGAAATAGACCAATACACTGGACCCTAGCAGAGTTTTATTTGTACAAAATGCACTAAACGCACTTTTTTCTTCCAAACTAGCTGGTTTTGGATAGTTTCCTCTCAAAAACAAACAACACAGTCAGTCTGTAGAGGGATCTGTGCCCCTAGTTGCTAAAAGTTACATAGTGTCGCTTTAATCATTTGCGTTGGCTTCAACCAAGTCTGGTTGAGACGGAAACAGCACCACATACTAAACAAACAACATCACTGCAGACATTAATGAAAACGTCACAAAATTGTGTTATTGTTGACATATCCACCACTAGTTAACCTTCTCCCTTCTGTGAGATATCAGACAAGTTTAGCCTACTTTGCACTTACTTTTAATTTTCTCATGTGTTGTTCTAATGCTTGAATAAAGTCTTAAAAGCTCTTACCGTGTCATAGGAGCATGACACAGGCTCGTTATTCCAATAATGTCCATCTTAATGTTATACACAAATGTACAAAGTCCACCGGAACTCTTTTAAAATTTAATTAACACTACAACTGTAAGGTTAATAATAATAATAATAATAATAATTGTTATATTTATATAGCACCTTTCCAGAGCTCAAGGACGCTTTACATATCAATTATTCATTCACTCCACAGTCACACACTGGTGGTAGTAAGCTACATCTGTAGCCACAGCTGCCCTGGGGCAGACTGACAGAGACGTGGCAGCCATTCCGCGCCTACGGACTCTCCGACCAACACCATCAACATTCTTACACATTCATACGAGGCAAGGTGGGTTAAGTGTCTTGCCCAAGGACACAACGACAGTATGAACTGTGGGGAGAGCGGGAATTGAACCTACTACCTTCCGGTTGAAGGACGGCCACTCTACCACTGAGCTACTGCCGCCCCAAGGTTAAGTTTCTTCCTTTTCAGGCTTGTCAAAGACATAACATCCATCTTGAACTATTATATTTTTCTGTCAGGAGCACGTGATGTTGTGCGCCCTTCCCTTGTCTCGCTGAGTTAGGTAAAGTAAAACACTTTAAATCACAGTTCATTGTTTGAAATGGGTTACATGAGGATAAAACTAAATTCAGTTGTATCATATAAATACACATAAATTAAATACAGCCTACACAATTAAGTGAACATCAGTTTGTTTTTATTTTAGATTTTATACCAGTCACAAAGGGTTTTTACTCCTGACTTCTTCTCCACTCTAGAATTGTGTTGACGGTTACACTGTACCTCTTTAAACCCCCTTGACAAACTAGGTCAGTAGTTTGTCAAGGGGGTTTGGTTTTGTCATGGATAGTTCTATTATGATGTGGTAAAAGGTGGACTGATAAAAAGTCAGATGTGACTGACCTGTATCTGGTGGTAGTTCTCACTCCAGAATGTGATAGCGTTCTCCGATTTATAATCATGAGCCTGAAGAGAAAGGGCAACATACTTCAATTCCATACAGTTGTGCTCATAAGTTTACACACCAAGGCAGAATTTGTGATTTTTATAAATTTTTTTTGGGGTAATTTTTCAGAGAATTTAAATGATAACACAAAAAGCTTGCTCGTTAGTGGTTGGGTGAAGCCATTTATTGTCAAACCATTGTACTAACTCTTTTTAAAGAATGACCCTGATCAAAATGTTACATACCCTGGTGATTTTGGCGTAAGAGCATTCACACAAGTTGACACAAACGGTTTTGAATGGCTTGTAATCAGTGTGTGTGTGGAACAAAGTCATTTGGAGTAACGAGACCAAAATTTTACTTTTTTGGCCACAACCATAAACACTACATTTGGAGAAGAGTCAACAAGGCCTATGATGAAAGGTACACAATTTCTACTGTGAAACATAGGTGTGGATCACTGATGTTTTGGGGATGTGTGAGATACATTTGCACAGGAAACTTGGTCAAAATCTATGGCACGATAAATGCAGCAAGTTTTCAAAAAAAAGGAAAATTTGCACTCATCAGCCAATAAGTTGCGCATGGGAGGTACTTCGACGTTCCAACATAACAATGATCCAAAGCACAAGGCCAAGTCGACCTGTCATTGGCTACAGCAACATAAAGTGAAGGTTCTGGACTGGCCATCTCAGTCTCCTGACCTCAATATCATTGAGCCACTCTGGAGAGATCTCAAACCTGCAGTTCATGCAAGACAGCCCAAGAATTTATGCTTCTCCCAACCACTAACTATTAGTGACAGAAATGTTTTTGTGTTATTGTTTATATTCTCTAAAAAAGGCCAAAAATTCTGCCAGGGTATTATGAGCACAACTCTAAGTAATTACAAACCAGTGTTTCAGGTCTGAAAGGTACAAAGCCCTCGACGCAGAAGTCTTTATGAGCCACAGAACAGAACTCAAGTTTGGGAGGCACTGTGTTCATCTCCAACTCAATTTTCTCCCTGTGAAAACATCAACATACTATTTCATTTGGTCTACGGTCTATGGTATTCAAAACCAAAAACATAAGTTTCTAGCGTTTCAGTCAACTTTTCGCTTTCTCTGTATGTAAATGTACAGTGCCTTGCGAAAGTATTCGGCCCCCTTGAACAAGTGGGACACAATCATGAAGTGGGACGAAATTTATTGGATATTTCAAACTTTTTTAACAAATAAAAAACTGAAAAATTGGGACGTGCAAAATTATTCAGCCCCCTTAACTTAATACTTTTAACACCTTTTGCTGCGATTACAGCTGTAAGTAGCTTGAGGTATGTCTCTATCAGTTTTGAACATCGAGAGACTGAAATTTTTGCCCATTCCTCCTCGAGCTCAGTGAGGTTGGATGGAGAGCATTTGTGAACAGCAGTTTTCAGTTCTTTCCACAGATTCTCGATTGGATTCAGGTCTGGACTTTGACTTGGCCATTCTAACACCTGGATATGTTTATTTGTGAACCATTCCATTGTAGATTTTGCTTTATGTTTTGGATCATTGTCTTGTTGGAAGACAAATCTCGGTCCCAGTCTCAGGTCTTTTGCAGACTCCATCATGTTTTCTTCCAGAATGGTCCTGTATTTGGCTCCATCCGTCTTCCCATCAATTTTAACAATCATCAGAAAAGCAGGCCCAAACCATGATGCTGCCACCACCATGTTTGACAGTGGGGATGGTGTGTTCAGGGTGATGAGCTGTGTTGCTTTAACGCCAAACATAACGTTTTGCATTGTTGTCAAAAAGTTCGATTTTGGTTTCATCTGACCAGAGCACCTTCTTCCACATGTTTGGTGTGTCTCCAGGTGGCTTGTGGCAAACTTTAAACGACACTTTTTATGGATATCTTTAAGAAATGGCTTTCTTCTTGCCACTCTTCCATAAAGGCCTGATTTGTGCAGTATGCGACTGATTGTTGTCCTATGGACAGAGTCTCCCACCTCAGCTGTAGATCTCTGCAGTTCATCCAGAGTGATCATGGGCCTTTTGGCTGCATCTCTGATCAGTCTTCTCCATGTATCAGCTGAAAGTTTAGAGGGACGGCCAGGTCTTGGTACATTTGCAGTGGTCTGATACTCCTTCCATTTCAATATTATCGCTTGCACAGTGCTCCTTGGGATGTTTAAAGCTTGGGAAATCTTTTTGTATCCAAATCCGGCTTTAAACTTCTCCACAACAGTATCTGGGACCTGCCTGGTGTGTTCCTTGTTCTTCATGATGCTCTCTGCTCTTTAAACGGACCTCTGAGACTATCACAGTGCAGGTGCATTCATACAGAGGCTTGATTACATTTACATTTATTCATTTAGCAGACGCTTTTATCCAAAGCGACTTACATTACATTACCAGTGTTACAGTCACTGGAGGCAAGGTGGGTTAAGTGTCTTGCCCAAGGACACAACGACAGTATGAACTGTGGGGCGAGCGGGAATCGATCCTACTACATTCCGATTGAAGGACGGCCGCTCTACCACTGAGCTACTGTCCTGATTACACACAGGTGGATTCCATTTTTCATCATTAGTCATTTAGGTCAACATTGGATCATTCAGAGATCCTCACTGAACTTCTGGAGAGAGTTTGCTGCACTGAAAGTAAAGGGGCTGAATAATTTTGCACGCCCAATTTTTCAGTTTTTTATTTGTTAAAAAGGTTTGAAATATCCAATAAATTTCGTTCCACTTCATGATTGTGTCTCACTTGTTGTTGATTCTTCACAAAAAATACAGTTTCATATCTTTATGTTTGAAGCCTGAAATGTGGCAAAAAGTCGCAAAGTTCAAGGGGGCCGAATACTTTCACAAGGCACTGTACCATATAAACTCAATTCAGATCAGCATAACATCGCAAAGTGTGTTTTAACAAAGCATTTCAGCATCAATATGAATCTCAAGTCAGACATGCTAATACTAGTATATCTACAAACTATAGCTAGAACTGACTATATGTCTTACCTCACTGTCTGCGCAATCTGTTTCTCCAGTAACTCCAGTCTGCGGCCTGTAGATGAAAGAGACTGTTATACACTACGCTCTGTAACACGTCACTGGAACTGAAATTACCAATATAGAAATGCAATTATGGATTCCCATGCACTAATGAATGTACAGGCCAATCTTTCAATAAAAACTACAGAACATCTATAAAAAGGGACAGTTGCACATTTTAAAACCCAAAAATACAGACTCAGACCCAAAGACTGACTCATGAAATGAACGAATCCTTCTGTTTCTGCGTTCAGCCTATGGGGACTTGAATGAAATACTCAGAGACTCGGGAGATGAACAGTTCCTTTCTGTTTCCGGTAACTGCATACTCTTTCTCTATGGGGAAGGGACTTGGTGAACGAACGAACGAACGAACGACTCGGGAGATGAATGACTCCTTTCTGTTTCCTGTATGAGATGTGGTGCAATGCGCATGCGCGGGTCTATACAAAAATGAACGACTCGCTCTCTGAGATGACTAGTTGTTCCCGAGTCATATTAAAGACTCGTTCAAAAAGAACGAATCGTTCATGAACGACTCATCACTAATAGCTAGACAGCAATCTACAAAGAAGTAAAAAAAAACAACATGGTGTGCGGCAGTAAATTACTTCAGTTGTTTATGCTGTAAAAACCTGAGGATTATTTAAAACTGATTGAAGAGCCGAGGCAAACAAACTCTCAACAGTCCTGTCCGCCATCTCGACTGTTTTGAACAGGGGACTTGGGTCGCATAAATGTGACGCAAGGTAACACTCCAGCAGCATTCAAATGTGATTGGTCGGTACGGAGTATATCTGAGGAACTGACTGGCTTACGGAGCATTGCCAGACTGAGTTCCTGTTTATACAATATTCAGAGAGATGTGCCAGGCTAATCTTTAATACCTGTAGGTTAGCATTATACTACTGACCTCGTGTTCTGATGCCTGGACCCTTTGGTGGGACGTAGGCGGCCTTCATAGTGGTGACGTCCTCCATCTTGGCTCCTCGCTCCATGCACAAGAAGTCTCTGTGTCCATATTTGTGGGTCTGGGTTGTCGTCTCCTCTGTGTCCACTGAAGCAACGGCCCCCTGGACAAAAACAGTGTATTACAAACTTCTGTAGAGGGTATTAAAAATGTTTTGTTTATGGTCATAAATATTTTGCAGTATTAATACATAGTCATACAATATCTCATTTCCATGCATATTGCATGCCCTTAATTTTTTTAATCCACACATCTTATAGCTGTTGCCATATGCATGTTTATTATTCTATAGTGCAAGCTGTAGGCCTATCATCACTATTGTATTTGTTAACATAATTAATATAGCTATATGTATTAATGTGTAGCAGAATACTTTTACATTTAATGACCCAAATCTGCACACATAACCAGTTAAAATAATGCAAACATTTTCTAGTTAAAGTTAACTAAGAGACTATAAGGACTACCAAAATAATTTTTAAGCATTTCTCAAGCACAATAATCATAAAGGTCCGTGTTTATTATTTTAGCCAAATAAAACAAACTGTAAAATAATAAATTATTAAGATAGCTTATTGTTAAAATAGATGCCAACTGACTAGCTAGCTAACGCTACTTCACCAGTGTTATATTAGTCACAGTGTCTTTTACAGTTGGAAAAAGTTGTTGTTCGTAGAGTTAGCTCACCTCTTCGAACCAGTTGGGCAGCATACACTTCCTAGCTTTCTGTGCGTGCTGTTCGGTCATTTTCGAAAGAATAGTGGGTATTTGCTTTGAAAACGCGGCTTATTAGGCAACATTAAACCCACCGCAACTGAAACTTGAGAGCAGTATTTTGTTACTTAGCAACGGGACTGGGTGGGCAGAAGTTTTGCCTCTCGTCATGGCAACGGTATACAGAAAGCAAAATGTTCTATAAAAACGTAAATTTCATACAGTAAATATGCTATTGTAACTTTGTTCAGAAATTTATTTGGGTTAGTTTAAATGCAATATTTGGTATACAAGAGAAATAAATAAATATTGTTTAATTAAAATAAAAATCAATGGTGCTTTTGCGTGGCTACAGTAAAATAAATAGCTAGCTTAGTAGCCTTGTTTATAAGTTTTAAAAGAAATATAAATTATAAAAAAATTAATTAAATTGAGGATAGATTTCAATACACAGATATCAAAACACAAGACTTTATAAGATTTCTAATGCAAAAAAAACCAACAACATGTGGTTAGTTTGGGATTATAATTTTAATTGCCCTTGCAGAAAATCACAATTTAGGTTTTAGCTCAAACTCAACATGACAAATAAAAACAAACTATGCAAAATAAAAATGAATGCAAAAGATTTATTTTTAACATGTCTGATATACCAACCATATCCTTGTATTACAGCAGAATGAGGAAGTAGCAGCATACACTGCCACATCATCTGCAAAAAGCAGAGACGAGATCCTGTGGTCCCCAAACCGGACATAGAAATTTTGTCCATAAAGACAACAGGACCGGTGACAAAGGGCAGCCCTGCCGGAGTCCAACATGCACCTGGAACAGGTCTTACTAACAGCCGGCAGTGCGAACAAAGCTCCTGCTTCACTTGGACAGCCCTTAGCAGAGGGCCCCAGACCACATAATTGCATTGTTTCTCCTGGATCTGAGGTTCGACTATCGGTTGAATTCTCCTGTCCAGTACCCTGTCATAGACTTTCTCTGGGAGGCTGTAGTTGGAACACACACGCAGATGATGTTGTTCTGTCCGCTTCATCAAACCAGGACCTTCAGCGTGCTCTGGGAAGGTTTGCAGCCGAGTGTGATGCGGCTGGAATAAGAATCAGCACCTCCAAGTCCGAGGCCATTGTTCTCACTCGGAAAAGGGTGACTTGTCCTCTTCAGGTTTTGGGGAGCTGTTCCGGGCATGTCCCACCTGGAGGAAGCCTCGGGGAAGACCTAGGTTGCACTGGAGGTATTATGTCTCCTGGCTGTCCTGGGAACTCTTCAATATTCCCCCGGAAGAGCTGGAGGAAAAGTCTGGGGAGAGAGAGAAGTCTGCTTAGACTGCTCAACCCGGCCCCAGATAAGCGGAAGTCTGCAAGTCTGCCATGACAACTTTTCACTCTGCCATAAAATGTCTTATTTATATGGAAATATGGATGGCACAAATAAGGAGACACAGTCAGGTGCCTCTGAATAGGCTGCAGCACTGGGCTTCATTATGGAGTGCTGAGTTTTAGTGAGTTTGATAGACAGCATTCTGCACAGGACCAAGCCATGGCACCAAAGTTACAGGGAAACAATTAGGAAGTCAGTAGAAATGAGTGTGGAACTTAAGATGGATGTTGAGGCAGTGGTCAGGCCATTTTCCGTGGCTTAGGGCCTCAACCGTAGCCCCGGACCAACACTAAGGGGGGAAATCAAATGTGAGCAGTGCTAACAGTGAGGTGACTGTAGGCTGACAGTGTCAGACTCAAAGAAGTCCCCCAGTCTCATGTGAGCTCTCTTTCAGCGCTGTTCTGTCCCGAACCATAAACATATCTGCTCGTTCATGTCTTAAATAAGCATCACGTTTATAAGAAAAAGGATGTTGAAAATACAGAAATGGCCCTATATTCGTTTTTTTGTTTTGAAAGTGAAAATTGGAAAACAAACAAAACGGACGTTATTTTGTTAATAAACAAAAATGATTTTTATTTATTTATTTATTTTATTTATTATTATTTATTTATTTTATTTATTATTTATATTTATTTATTATTTTATTTAACTGGATATTTAATATTGTGATATGTAGCTACCAGTTAGCCTCGTGGCTACATTGAGAACTGGAGTGGGCTCTAGCAGTGAAGAGCTGGAGGTTTTGTTAATCTGTTCACTGTAGCAAACAGGACACGCAAGTTGTTACTGCTGTTGTTGATGATCTCTGAGAAGAGTATTTCTTTTGCTTTTTGCAAAGTTTGATTGAAAATATGCAAAAAAAAATAATTGTATACCTCATAATAAATTAAAAGATTAAATTTACAGCATTTTCATTTGGCTTTTCAGCATTCCATTTTCTGTGCCTTGACAGAGTGAGCATTGCTTCTGCCTCGTCCTGATCACTTTAACCTTAACAGGAGCAATGGTGTCCATAACATTTACAACACCTGAAGTATAACAATTCAACAAATCATCAACTTGACCTGATGAGGCATTTTCATGTTAAACAGTCGGCTAAATTTAGATTAATAAGTAACATACCTGACTACATTACAGTCTGACCTAACTGTCATAAATAAACTAAACTTAACTTTTCAGGTGGAATTAAATGATAAAAAATTTTGGTACAAATTCTGTAAATAACACTCTCCTCCTTTTTTAAACATTGTTTTGTATTTTAAAATAATTATATTTAATCCAAAACAAGAGGGTTGTTCTTAATTCTATTAAACACACATATTAACAGCACTTATTTGTGCTTCAAATGTAGTTGAAGAACTGGGGCAATTCCATGGTTTTGTTCCATAATCTGGCTCACTCTGTAGACACTAAAAATGACATGATGTCATCTAAAATACACCAGAATACAGAGAATTGCATATATTCAAAAGTTTAGGTATTTTAAAATTGCTGTGTAAGGTTATGTGTAAGGTTATCTTTTGTATTAGTTCTGTATTAGTTGTGCTGTATTTTGCACATAACTTGGGTTTGTGAAATGCAGTAACAAAACATTTATTTATAAAAATACATATAGTTAGTTTTATTGGGTTCTGGAGTCATATAAGTTTCATTAGGCTATATTTACCTACACAAATACCTACAACGGCTTCCCAATAGGCTTGAATTTTGGTTAATAAATTATTTTAATGATATAAATTAAAGCTTTGGGATTTTATTTTGTTTATTGTTCCCCCCACCAGTGATGGAAGAGATTTACCCTGGATACACAGCAAGTTAAACAATTTAAGTAGTAATGGACATAAAAGGCACAAATGAAATAAACTTAACTTTCAAGATACAATTTTTAATGAATCAGAAATTATTTGAGTAGGCCTCTGTGATATGGGCTTCAGTGTTGGGCTGTGCTCCTGGACCAGGACACATGTTTAAATAACAAAAGTCCTGATCAAAATGCTGGTCTATTTATTCTTTTTGATGTGTGATTTTATTAGGCATTGTATTGTAATTTAAAATGTATTAGATTAAGTATTTGTCGGGGAAACCAGCAACAACTTAAATCTAGGCCAGAAGTGAGGGTAGATGCACTATTAAGTCAGAATCTAAGGAGACCAAAAACTATACTAAACTGTAACTAATAGAGGTCTAACCCTTGATTTATCTGAACTTGTAAGCCACATGTGACATCAGGTCTTATCTTTGTCCTGTTAAAAGTATTAAAAAGTGTTGATAAGTACTGCTTTAGGGAAAGTCTTTGAAAAAGCCGTACGTATATATGAGCAACTTAATGACTTTCTATTACTTCACAACTGCTTTGATACTTTTCACTTTGCACTTATCAAAGTCACAAATTAAATCTGTCTGAACACTGACGCGGGCAAAGTCTCTGTCTTAGTTCTGTTGGACTTGAGTGCTGCGTTTGATACAGTGGACCATGAAATCCTGACACAAAGATTAGAGGAATGGATAGGTATCACTGGAACTGCCCTTAAATGGTTTCAGTCCTATCTTGAAGACAGGAAGTACTTTGTTTCGGTTGGTAACTGTGTATCAGACCAAATGGCCCTCACATGTGGGGTTCCACAGGGGTCTATCTTGGGACCTCTATTATTCAATCTCTACATGCTTCCTTTAGGCCAGTTAATACGCAGCTGTGACGTATCCTACCATAATTATGCAGATGACACTCAGATTTACATTTCACTCACAGCAGGTGAAAATGGACCAATCCATTCACTGTGTCACTGCATCGAACAGATTGACACGTGGATGCAAAATAATTTTCTCCAACTGAACAGAAACAAGACTGAACCAGTCATCTTTGGGCCACAGAAACAAAGGGAAAGTGTCAGTAGTCACCTCGATTCTGAAAACTAAAACCGGGAAGTACAACCACATCACGCCACATTTAAAATCTCTGCACTGGCTTCCTGTTGCTCAGAGAATAGACTTTGTCTTTGTCTTGTTTGGATTAGCCTGGTGCCAATAGGAGATACAGCTAAAGACAATAAGTCATAAGTGTGTATAGATAAACTGGACCAAGAGTGAGAGCTAATAATATATAATATACAATTACTATGACGGTAACAGTCCAGTTTAAGGACCAGAGTTGAGTTTAGGATGGCTGGAGGATTAAACTCTTCAACCTCAATGTTTGGTATAAAGTAGGGTTAGGGTTGTTTAGTGGCCTGCTCACCCTTTTAAGCTAAATGACTAAATGTAAATCCAAGAAGTCCTGCATAGTGCAGTTTTCCTCCAGGTGGTCATTAGCAGTGTCTAGAACTTCTTCCCGGTCCGACTGGGTCTCCCAGTCTCATCTCCTGCAGCAGACTATTTTTATTACAACACTCACAATAAAAAACTAAATAAATAAAAAACATTTTCTAATTTACAAACAAAGCTGTGATGTTAAAAGAATGTGACACTGACTGAGGGTTTATTGTGAGCAGCAGCCCAGGGTTGGACAGAAGAGACGCTGAGGAAAGCCCTGTCCTGTGGAGTCTTTGGGGGTCAGTACCATGTCTCCTGGAGCCCTATCACAAACGGGCCCAATCACTTCAACACAATGTACATTAGCTTTGCATTTGTCAAGCCAAGAATGCCTATAAATACCTTGGAATGCATCTGGACAACAAGCTGGACAAGAAATGGTCCATAAATACAGATGTACTTCCAAGGCCAAACCTGGCTATATTTTATAAGAAAGCTACGGTCTAAAAAACAAACTGATGCAAATGTTTTATCAGCCGTAATGGCTAACTCAGGCAGTCTTGAAAAACGATTAAAGCTGGTTCAGTGTAACGCAATGTAAAAAAAATGCAAAACCAGTACTTCACTGATTTTGCACAACATTTACATTCATGCTTAAGCCAATACAGGAGTGTCAAACAAAGTTTGAAAATTGGGTGTAAGTGGACCACTGTGTGCTTGTTGTGTAGGCAGCAAGTGTCAGTGCTCACAGATTAAAATATTCAATACAACTATGACAGCCATCATGGAGAAGAATACAACAGCTGAAGGACAACTGAGAAGAGAGAGGATAAATGAACTGTCAGCGGATCTGAGGAAACAAAATAAAAAATAATCCTCCAATAATGACCAGTTTTTACAAATCAGACACCTTTTTTTCTACTTCATGGTCAACATGGGTGTCTGTGAAAACACTCAACACGTTTTTTGACAGTTCTAGAAAAAGGTTTTTGTTTTTATTCACGGACATTTTCCTCAAAAACCTCTTTATGTTCAAAGACAAGTATTAGTTTCAATATTAAATTTGGTCTTCTAATCCTGAACAGACTGTAGAAAATCAAAAGTAGAAAATGGAGAGCTAATGTAGCTTGGGCAGTGACTTCACCAGATTCTGCAAAAGCCACAAGCCAGCCTCATATATATTCATATAGTTCAAAACCTTGCTAAATTTAACACCGCAAGCTTGTTACCGAGGAAAAAAAAACCTCTTGAGTTTGTTGCCAAGAAACTGCAGAGGGATTTTTATTTTATTTTTTTCTTAAAGCTTCCACAGTGCCAGGCGTGAGCAGAAACATTAGCTGCGGTTTACAACATCCATATTGTCAAGTCAGATGAGAATAAACAGCACATGCAGAAATAAGACGAGGAAGAAGGTGTATGTGCTGCTGAAGAAGAATGTCAGAGAAAATACAGACCAGAATAGCTACACTTTTTCCCTATTGCTAAGCTTGAGGAAAAAGAATTCTACTGACTTTTCATTTCTGTAATTGTTAGATGCTGCTAGTTTGGAAGTCATTCCTCAGACTTTGAACTTCCTCAGCATTTAACTTAATTGGCTTTTCTTTGCAGTCAAATTTAGTTCCATTCACAACTTATAGCCAATCTTGCACATGCATTTTAATGTATTTCACAAAAGATCTCACCAGTTCACCATGCAAAAGAAAAGAAAACATCCACAGAAAGAAACCAACACAGAGAAAACAAAAACACACAAACCCCCTGCCACCACAAAGAACTATCCACATGTTGCACACTGAGGTTGGTAGGTTGAAAAGTAAATGTAAAGACCTAGTGGGCGGAGAGAAAAATCAAAGTGACCGGCACATTTAGTTTATTTGGAGCATCATTAGCATTGACAGCGTGAACTTTCCCATCCAACAGCTGCCCTTTGGTCCAGCAAAAAGAGGTGGTCTCGGTTCGGGCCAAACAGAATCATGGTCCAGTTCATTTCTTGTCTGAAAGCGTGTTTGCCAATATCTCTTTTGGATCAGATGCAAAAAGTCACAGCAAATTAGAAACTCTCAGAATAGTAGACCACTAAAGGTGTTGGTGAATATGTTTTTAATAGCTTTGGGTGACAGCGGGTTTCCATGGTTACGCAGTATTTGAGGTGAGAGGAAGAGCTGGACAATGCTCCTCTGGTGGACAGATGCTACTGATAACGCTCACAAAGGCCCCGAGCGCCTTTCAACAGACCCACACTGAGGTCCAGACTAATATGACACTAAATGAAACCAGCCTTTGTAAAATCCATCAGATACATCTGCGTTTGGAACTTCAACAGGACCACAACAAAAGAGGTTTGTTAAAGGCAGTGTAACAATGAATATAAACTAATAATACTGTTTACATCAGTGTACTCTGAGTAGAATAAGAGTACACAGTGATAACAGGACAGAGTGACCATGATCCTGCTTCAGGGTCGCTGTGTTTGGGACATGAAAAATCTGGCATTTACCCAGCTCTGGTTTCCTTCTTAAAAGGTGTGGTGTGTAGTTTATAGCCCTTTAGGGACACTCGTCTTTAGAGCATGTGAACAGCTATGGTAACCCTGCAGGGACATGCTGTTGTCTATGAACAAATCTATCTATCTCTATCTGTCTATTTTTCCACGCAACACCCGGTCACTGTTCAGAAAACTCCCAAGTTCACTAACTTTTAAATATCTAAACTCCAAACCAAGCCTTTCTCAAGGAACCCCTTAAAAGGTCCTTGAGTAACCATACAGCGATATACCGCTGTCCACCAGAACCCAATGGTGACTTTACAAGTGTAAAAATCATGTTTACAGCCTGGTACAAAAGATGGCTCCAGTCTCTAGAGTTAAGTTTTTACTACATGACAACTCTGGGGGGGGGTTGAATTTTTTATTAATATGTCCGTTTATGCTATCAAGCTTTACTCTTACGTGAGTAATGTTTTGGAGGACTACTTTTAACTTCTACTTGAGTAAAATGATTTTGAAGTAACGCTACTCTTACTTGAGTACAAATTAAGGCTACTCTACCCACCTCTGCCGCATTGTCAGACTATGTTCATAGCAGCTTGTTCCTGTGCTCACAGACCTCTTCAATGTCACTGAACCATTGTGCCGTTCCATACAGCTTTAAGAAGTCCATTATACGTAAAACCAGTCCAGATAAAAGGCCCCTGTGACATGCATATAGGCCTGTAGCCTTAACTTCTGTCTTACTGAAAAGCTTTGAACGACTTGTTTTGGTCTAGGCTTTTTTGCTCTATTACCTCAACCGAAAGTGAACCAACTTCGTGATACCGAAAACCCGAGGTTTACCCTGAACTTACCTCGCTAACCTCCTAATCCTGCTTAGTAGTACAGGGCCGGTTGAACAAACTCTGAGTTCCAGAGAAAGTTCTGAGTTTAAACCCTTAACCAATGATCACTGGGCGTGTACGGGCAGTAATCAGCCAATAGCAATCAACCTAGAGGGAAATGGGTGCAACATGGTCACAAACAAAAACACAAAAAAAAAAGTGTAAATTGTTTTGACAATATAAAATGTAAAACAACAGAAACAATTACTCAAAAATATGAAAAATTATTCATCAAAAACAATTTACACATTTTGATGAAATAAAATGTAAATACATAAATAGCTTTCCAAGTGTAACTGATGTCCTCTACATTGTTTTGTGAAGTGTTTGATAAAGTACTCTATATTCTCTGGACCAAACAAAAAAAGTGACTTTGCTCTCATCTGATTGGTCCACTTTGGTTTTGTGGACTCTAAACCAAATCTAAACCTGTTCCAAGGCAGGGTAGCCGTGTGGTGTAAGTTACCATGGCAATGGAACCCACTCAAAGCCAAAACACCTTCTGGAGACAAAAACTCTGAAACTCCTGAACTTGGATCAAAACCTAATCCGGCTTCTAGCAACAAGCCTCTGGTCTAGTTTTGGGTTAGTCTTGTTTTGTTTTTGTCTTGTTTTGCTCTTGGCCCTGTACTACGAAGCTGGATTAGGAGGTTTTAAGGCTGTGTCACTACTTAAGTTCAGAATTAACCCTGAGTTTTCGGTATCACAGAGCTGGTTCACTTTCTATTGAGGTGCGTAGATCACTGGTAATTTGCTGAACGGCTAACCTGCTCCGGAGTAGATTGCAGGTAGACGATAGAAACCTGGACACTCACCAATCAGCAACGAGAAATAAGCTGCCGGTGTTGAGGAGGAGGGGAAAGTAACAGCAGCGAGACAGAAAAAAGAGAAATGTCTGCACTAGCAGCAGCTGACTGGCGCATAAATGTATAGCGATATAGCAACACTGTAAATTCATGTCATATTGGAACTTAGAGGTTTAAACACCTGAATAACATTGTGCTCACAATGGGTTTTATTGTCAGTTATGTTAAGATTAACGGCTTAATAGACTCCGTGACATTTATTTTGATATGCAGCATTTCTAAAATAGACTCCATACATTTGTTGGTTGTTAGTCTTTAGCTTATTTGGCGTATATGCTATTCATTCAGTTTCTTGTTGTTTGTTTTGCAGGAGTTTAGTGTAGCCTACTTTAGTGTTTTTCCTCATCTTTATTATGTTTAGTCTTGTTTTGCCATAAGTCTTGTTTTGGTTAATTCTTTTTTTGATTTTGTCTTGTTTTGGTTTATTCTTGTTTCGCTCTAATCTTGTTTTGACAAGACAGTACAAGACATTTATTTTTGTATAGCCTCAAAGGGCTTAACAGACTGCACTAGACAACATCTGTCCTTAGACCCTCCATCAGGGTAAGAAAAAAAACTCCCCAAAAATCCAGCCGGGAAAAAAGAGAAACCTCAGGGAGAACAGAGAAGGAGGGATCCACTCCCAGCGCGGACATATTTGTGAATATGTTTTGTGTATTTCTATGTATTTTTCAACTGTCCTGGACACATTCCTGAACGGCCTGTCCGTCCTGGGAGTGGATCCCTCCTTCTGTGGTTCTCCCTGAGGTTTCTCTTTTTTCCCGGCTGGGTTTTTATGTTGTTTTTTCTTTCCCTGATGGAGGGTCTAAGGACAGGGGATGTTGTCTAGTGCAGTCTGTGAAGCACTTTGCCTTTTGGCGGCTGTTGTTGTGATATTGGGCAATACAAAAATAAATGTCTTGTCCTTGGTTCAACATGTCTCCCTAATACTAATCAGCTTTTTAGTTCACAAATTACACAAGTTTTCTTTTCAAACTTGACGGAGGCATCTAAAACAGCTCAGAAAATCATTTGTTCATTTTCCACAGCTTCCAATCAAAGACAGGTCTCAGCTGCATATATTTAATATTTCCATGCATAAATTATATAAACCCAGGTGCGTAAACTCCTGTAGCAGCCATCTGGCTTTTCTAAATTTGTTAGTGTAATTACCATCAGCATTATCCGGTTTGGTTCCAGATCTGCGGCAATATGTGAGTTCAGAAACATCTCCTGACTCCATTTTGGTCTCAATGAAAGCTGCCGCTGTTGTCATGCTGCTCAACTACTTTCTTTTTTAATATGATGCCTAATCCTTTTCCAAACAATGCTCCAAAATGGCAACGTCAGTGAGGATTACATGGAAGTAAAGAGCTTTGCAAGTGGATAATCCCTCTTTCTTGTCTAAAGGTCTCATTTAGGAATAGGTTTATCTTGTTTTCACTTCTCAAAGACACCCCACAGACCCAGTGTCACAGCCCGGATGAGTTTAATTAACTGTTGTCTCAAAACAAGACACTTGAAGCAAAAAGAATGTCTTATAAAGCCTTTCTCATTTCTGTTAGACTAAAAGAATAATACAAGCATAGAAAATGTACTTAAGTTTGTTGAAGTTTCTATCTCATCTCAGAAGTTTCATAAGAATCCAACATTTATAATTCCAATGCAGGAGGTCAAGGCCAATTAACCACACTTATTTAATCCAGAGAGACATGTAGACAGAGTATATTTAAAAAAGCAAATGGCCAGCTTTAATTCTTGCAAGAATGAAGCAAAAACACACAGACATATCAACGGAACAGAGTGAGGTTTGCTTCAGGAAGTAAACAAAACATGAGATTTTATATCAATGCAATGGGGGCTGTTAGAGGGAGGTGTATCTTCCATACACACTCCCCAAGGCCCCAGCTCCAGGTGCAGAAGTCCCTTGGCAAACCATGTCTCCGTCTAGTTATGTCTACTCCATGCTTGGACTAACATGGAGGACATGACATGATTTGACATGACCTGTAGAGAACTATGAGCACCCAGTAACTATAAACAATATAAACAATTATAATAATAAAAATTATTATAACAAACGGGGAATCAAATCAAACCACCAACCTTTTGGTTATAGGATGACCACTGTACCTTTTATTGAAAAGATGAATTTGTGAAGCTCTCTAGATAGTGCTACAGTTTGTCACTGTTCACAAACATTTTGAGCTTTGGTTTGGAAAATTTTACATCTTCTTTTCTGTGAAGTTACTAACTCCTCAAAAGCACATAAAAATTGTCTTAATAAGTTTGATTGCTAGAAGTGACTTACTTTAAGCAGCAGAAAATGACAGTAATCCGAAATATTATCCTTGTCAAAGCTATGTGATTTTTACCAAATCATGACTTGTTCGAACCAACTGAGGTACTGGCAGCAAAGGTCATTGTTGCTTTTAATAGATGAAAACGATGACATGATAGGCAGCTATAGTCACAGGTGGTTCATCCAATCAACTCCAGGTATTCCTCTTGTGCAAATGCTTTGTATCTTTGTGTAAAGATACTCATTTCCACTTTGACATTATTATGTCCTAAAATGACACACAGCCAACACCAGCCACCATTCTTCCTGCTAAAGATGGCACTTGAACACACACAGCAGTAGCCTGTCTTTCTTAAGCTCATCTAATGTAGGCACTTCACACACTGCACTTTTGTCCAGAATCTTAATGAAGATTTTTGCAGGATGATAATCCTTCTTTGTGGTCTTGAAGATCACTAATTTAGGATTAAGATAGCTTACTTACACTTTTCAAAGACGTCCGACTGGTTCATTGACTACTGACCAACGTTATCCTCCAACAATGTCGAAATTTAATACCTTTGTCTCATTGCCGCCAGATGAAAAAAAAGGTCCTGTGAAAAATGCGTTCTTTATATTTGAAAAGATAACAGCCACTTGAAAACTGGACGACAGAACAGCCTCCACATACACAAGCCCTCTGGGATTGTATAAAAAGACATGAAGCAGACATTCAGTCAGAAAAGCGGCGAAGAGGCAACCAAACGGGAACCAAACAATCTAAGAAAAGAACAAACTTCAGGATGAAACAGTGGCTCACTTCTTTTATTTTTGTGGCAGCTCTTATGTTGGAGCGCTGTGCTCTATCTGCAGCCATTCCAATGGGCAAAAGTGAGGACGGCTCCTTTGAGCAGGAAACCTTGGCCTCTCTACTGACTGAGGAAATGATGGAGACTAACCCAAGCGAAGTTGAGCTGAGCAGCAAAGCCCGGGCTCCCAAAGTGATTGTAGTGGCTGACCCCAGTCTGTGGCGGGACCTGAGGGCCCTTCATGCAGAGACGGGACTGTTTAAACGCAAGGCAGATGAAGAACGCCCAGACAGCAACCTCCCCATCCTCAGGAGGGACACGATGAGGTGCATGGTGGGACGCGTTTACCGGCCCTGTTGGGAGGTCTAGACTCTAGAACTCTTCACAGAATTCTTCTTGCCTCAAGCTCAATGTAACAAAACCCAAAGATCTGTGTCAATATAAAAATAATTGTGAATAAATGTATCAGATTATGCCTTAAATTTGCGGTACTTCTCTCATTAAATGTTCTAATGTAATTATGGTTTTCCTTATAATCAGTATGTTTAATGAGTTACCGTTGATATTTATTAATCGCAATGAGTTTCTAACGTTCTTTTTAACAAAGGCTTAATGCTGTTAAATTCAAAGACCACATAAATGAGTGTCAGTCTGAGCAGAGACAAGGCTCACAGAAGTATCACTCTCTCCTGTTCACCGAAGTAAGACAGGGTTTAATTTAGGCCTGGGCGAAAAATCGATTGAATGAATTAATTCGATTTTTTTGTGGCGGGCGATTTAAAAATAAGTAAATCGAGTTTTTGTGTAACGGCACATTTTTGGCTCCCCGGAGCTTCCGTAGCGTTAGTTTCACAGAGCAGAGCAGTACGGCACGCGACAACAACAACATCATAGCACACACAAAACAGCAACAGAAAGCGACAACATGGCTAACGGTGAAAGTGGGAAGTTTGTTCCCAAGAAAGGAATAAAATCATCTGTTGTTTGGAACTGGTATGGGTTTACTGCGACAGACGTGGATCAAGAGACCTCACGCTGCAATATTTGCCTAAAGCCCATTGCAGTCAAAGGCAGCAGCACCACAAACCTATTCCAACACATGAAACAGAGACATCCAGCCGAATATGAAAAATGCCAGTCTCTCCGAGACGAACAAACCCACAGTGACCAACAAGCCTTAGCTAAAAAACAGCTAACTGTAGCCGAATCCTTGGAAAGGGGCACGGTGGAGAACAATCACTAAAGCGGTCACTTTGCACATAGCCAAAGACATGGCACCCATATATACAGTGGAGAAGACTGGGTTTATTAATTTGATTAAAACCTTAGACCCCAGATATGAGCTACCCAGCCGCAAGTACCAAGAGGGTGTTCATTTATTTATTATTCATCCCAGTTACATTTGTCTTGCTTTTAAATAACAGCAAAATTTGCTTTAAGTTGTCTGCAAAATTTGCTCATTATCTGCAGCATGGGGGTCAAACATAAACGCTTGACCCCCCATTAAGCAGTACCATGTAGCATATCTTGTGAATTTTCAAAATAAGCATGCAGGACCATGGCAAGAAACAGAAAAGGTAATTTTTGTAACAAGAAGGGAATAGAGCAGAGTTATAGATTTTGTGCAACATAAGAATGACCTGCCTAATATAAACCTAATCTATCTGACCATAACCTAAGTAACAGTGACAGTCCCGTCTGAGAACAATGGCTTTGTTAAGACAAACCAGAATAATAGAAGAGTCTACAGCAGTGTTTTTCAAATGGTGGTACAAAGAGCCCTACTGTTACGCAGAGAGTGGGGATTTCCCCCAAAAAGTGAAATACTGTATAACTGTATTGATTTTAACAGACAAATAGCTTGAACGCACAAAACTTTTTATTTTTATTGTAATGCCTTTGTACATCATCAGCCAATGGGGTTAAAGTCTTTAAAATTGTGGCTTTTAAGTGTAATTATTAATAAAAGAGCCACAGCAGTTGTGTTGACCAGCTGTAACAATAATAAATGTGCAGCAAGCAAAACAAACAAACAAACAAACAAAAACAATAATAAGTTAGAGTTTTTTTGGACAGGTGCAGAGTAGGAACCAAGACTACACACTGTGGTCTAAGTAACAAATCCATGAAGCCATCACAAGCACAAGAAGCCTTCTATCCTGCCTGCCTCAGCACATCAAAAGCCAGTAAGCCTTGTACAAATGTTATCGATAAAAATCTGTGTTTGCTGCTGCCAGATCATGAAATAGTACAGATCAAGAGTGGGCTGAAAACCAGTTAAACTTGGTGTCTCACCTTCATTAAATGTAAACAAAGAAGCAAGCTCATGCCCTGATCTGAATTGAGCCAGACATGTCAGAGTTATGTTCACAGACAGTCAACTCACAAATCGTTAGAGCCTATACTTTAAAGTTTATTTTAATCATTGTTGTTTTGAGCTACTATTGGTGTTTTTTTTTTACTCCATTAAAGTTATTCTCAATGCAGTGCAGTTCATTATGTCGTCCCTTTGATGAGTTTATCATGAGTTTATCTATACTATTACTAACTTGAAGATTCTTAAAAGTTTAAAGGTGAGATACAATTATACTTGTTAAAGCAAAAAACACAACTCCCAGAGTTTTGCCACAGCTTTACAAACTGTTGTTTGTATATATATATATATATATATATATATATATATATATATATATATATATATATATATATATATATATATATATATGAAATCATCATATATTATGAAATCATTATAATGTAAAATCAAAATTAAATTAAATTGTAATGTTCATGGTCTATATTTTGTCTAAGTCCTAGTGGCCTACACAATTAAGTTCTTTTCAATTATTTTATAGGATTTTCATACAGCTTCAGCCATAAATTGTGTGTGACAGGACATTACATTAAAATTAAAAAAATACATATAAAGATCTATTTCAAATCAGAATCATTTTATTCAAAGTTTAAAGAAACCTTTCCACAATTTATTAATAAGAAGGGCCTTAAGTCCATTATTTCTAGCTTCTTTAGCATCCCACTTGTTATTCAGACAAAAAAAAGATTTAAAATTGTGTCATAATGCAGGACACAGTGAGATGCAGAACAAATCTTAATAGTAAAAATTTGTTTAAAGTACTTATGGAACAATAAAATTGCTTTAGTTTAAAATAATGAATACATAAGCTTATTCAAATGACAACTGCAAAAAAAGAAATTACAATGTTATGGTTGGCATATATTTTTGAGGCAAATGGCCCATTGGACAGCAGTGCACATCACCTTTATGAGATGTGTGGGCCGCTTAGTCAAACTATTCTGACTAATAAACACAACATTCCATTTAAAATATAAAATGATAAAATAGTGGAACAAATGTCTTTTGAATACCAAATATTTAAACAACAGGTATGTAGTTTCTTGTAAAATGAGTGACTTGTGTATGTCACACCACAGGACATTTCCTACATCAGACGCATTTTAAATATTTTTACACGCCTCTCATCTGTCAGTTTTGCTTCCTGAATAAATACACCCTTTATTAACTTTCAAAATTTATGTCACACCAGAGGACTTTTTATTTTCATTACAAATTTATTTGAACTTATTGTTAATATCATTTCAAAGGTCATGTGCATTTAAAAACATTAAATTAGTTAACATACGTGAAATAGTGTCTAAAATCTTGTGACCTGTTCCAGCTGCTAGTGTCTTATTAAAAACAATAATAATATTATAACTGGTGAATATTACAGTCACACTGCAGGACATTTTTAAAGTTAATCAGTTTAACATAAATGTCTAAATCTAAAACAGTCCCATAATATACTATATTTTGCATCTATAGCATAAATTTCTAAAAGGTTAATATTATTTGCAATACATCATTTACAAATAATACAGTAATTACAAAAAAAATTAGCCCAGATACAAATGACTGACTCACTAGTGAATTTTTCTAAGAACATCAGAAACATGAAGGACAGCTGTACAGTCCTGTAAGAGTTTACCTGTGAACAGTTGGAACAGCAACTGCTCTGTGTAGAGCATTAATATAAACCTATGTGTCAATCCTATGGGACAATGTATGTTGGTCTGTGGTCCTGTGGGCCGTGTAGCTTTTACATTTCAACTAAACCGGACCAAATTTCAGTTGGTAGTTGGAAAAAGGGTTTGAGGGGTTTGCATGACAGCATTCACACTTACGTAAACCGCACCAACAAAGCAACAGCACTAGAGTTTGTCTGTGAAGGTTCTCAGTCATCCAGGTCATCTTGAAGGACTCAGTTTAAAAAAAAAAGACATTTTGTCTAAAATTCCAAGAGACTTTATCAATTCTGAGATCAACTGGTAAGAGAGCTGAGCTTATTTCTCTAGAGGGAGGAGTTTGACTGAAACCAAACCTGATGGACCAGACTGTGCTGGTCTCATAGTCGTTGGCTCTGAAAGGACTGTGTGACTCCTGATGTGAGAGTCATTAAGGCTCAGGAGAGTTGTTAGTGACACTGTTCCATTCAGGTGGTGTTGTTGTTCTAGAGTAAAACTGTTTTGATTAAGGTTTCAAAAAACCGTTATAAATACTAGTCAACATGAATCTGAGGCCACCTCCTCTAAAAAGGGCTTCCTTCAGCCCTCTCTCAGACCATCTGGCCTCTCTGGACAAGATTCGGACATTGCTGTCCTCAAAGGAATGTCTTTTCTCTTTGAGGTGGAGGTGGACTGCAGACTCAGGTCCTCCAGGATTGGCTCTTCTGTGCTGATACATCCTCTTGTGAAGCTGTTGTTTTGTTTCTCCAACATAACTGTCACTACACTCTTCACTGAACTGTATAAACTACATTACTCTGTTTGTGGGGGTCTTGTCTTTAGGATGGACCAGTTTTTGACGCAGCGTGTTCCCAGGTTTAAAGTGGACTGGACAACTGTGTTTGTTTAAGCTCCTTCAAATATGGTAAGTGTGAACACCTCCAAAAGAAAATGGTTGAACTTTCTGAAACCATACAATGTAAGGTCCATTATGTGCAGATTATGGCAAAAAAATTAATAAACCCACACACATGTTATTAAGGTCCACACAAATCCGCCTGATGACCAGATGGACAGTTTAGCATGTCTGTGGAATCGGTGTGTGTTTTTCTTCATGTCTGAAAGTCTCAGACAAGTGTGGTTTCCTGGAGACTGAGGTTTTGGTCTTATCTTTCATTCCTAAGTGTCAGGTATGTGACATATGTAGGATTATATATGGACTAAAGATGAGGGTGGGAGCTTCCATAAATCTAATGGAGGTTAACATCTTGATAAGAAGCACATGGGTTTCATAGAAACAGGGAATAGGTCTGTTGGTTTTGTCTGGACAGACCCATGTATAAACTATATCTGTTATTTTTCATCTGCCCAATAGTACCTAGTATTAGATCATTAATGCAATAGTAAAACCATTTTCAATCGAACATACTTACACATTCATACTACTACATTGGTTGCTTTGGTTCCTGGTCCCAACTGTGTTGTTCAGGTTACAAAAAGTGGAGCTAAACACAGCAGTCTGTTGATTTCACTATATAATAGGAAAACTAAATAATAATAAAACAAAAGTATCGTGATATTCCAACATAAAACATGCAAGATGTTCTTTATTCCAAAAATTAAGGCAATGTTTATTAGCCATGGCTGTTGTGGGGCTCTTGCTTTGTGAATTTAAACACCTACATTGCAGTAAACACAAGTGATAGAAAGAAACTGTGGCCTTACATATAAATAAATAAATAAATACTATAGTCTAATGTTTACTGCAGCCTCACACTGCTACACACCAGGATTTACTCTCTTCTTTACACAGTATTACTTATTGACAACTGGTTTGATCTGATTTATATCTTATATAGAATCATAACATTTTGTTGCTCTTGTGTGCTAGCTCTTGCAACTTTTTTCTGTAGCAGGTGTCTCGCTCCGGACACAGCACAGTGGAAAGGATGTGCTTATACGAAACTGTCCAGAGCAGAACGACTGAGTTTTAGATAGATTCAGCCTAACGGCTCTTGCTTCATAAATTAAAAACCTTGCATGCAGCTCTCTTCTCTACGGGTTTATTGCTCTCAGCAGAAAAGGGCCAGTGTTCGACTCCGGGGGGCCTTTTCTGAATAAAGTTTGCATGTTTTTCCCGAGTGGGTTTCCTCCAGGTACTCCAGTTTTCCCAACAACATCAAAAACATGTTGGGCGCCCCATGGTGGTGGCTGCTGATGAGGAATTTCCCCATGGATAAAAAAAAGGGGTAATAATAACAATAATAAATTATAATACTCTTAGCCTCTTGCGCCTCTACAAATAAGGATCTTACTCTCCTCCAGGCAGTATTTAGTGTAGGTTTTAACAATATTTTTTTATCATATTGGGCGCTGAAAATGTCAGCCACAAGATTCCTATAAAAAGTGCCAGTCTCGATGCCAGGTATTACACACTCAGCATTAAACTGTGATTGGTGACGGACTGTCGGAGCGCAGTAGCTGCCAGTTCCACATTCCTCACACAACACAGAGCGCGAACATGAGTCAGCAAAACACACAGGATTCTGGGAAATCTGCACCATTTTGGAATTTAACAGAGTGCATCTGGTTGGAAAAACAATTAGACTGGAGACAGAGGGGCAAATCCAGCGAAGGGGAATGTGATGAGACGGGGCCACAGTGTGGAAAAACGGGTGCTTTATAAACTTTATAAACTGTGATTAACAGAAATGCCTTATAAAAATATAGATGACCTAAATGGAATAGTTAATTTTGGAAAACAAGCATGTTGCTGATTTTGCAACATTTAAACAGTGGACAAAATAAGAGTTGAATCAGTCACTGGTGAAGTCCGGAACATGTCTCAGTTCCTCTGTTTGACAACAAGAACATCTACTCCATCCCCTTTTAGCTAACCCTCAGACAGAACTCCTAAAACAGGTAACCATTTTTTTTGTATTTGAGAGAATCTATGTCATACCTTCAATGTCTGTATCTTTTACCATTTATTCACGTTAGGTGCCGTTAAGGGTTGAAGCCTGCTAAAGCTTTAGACTGTGCAGGGCACACCATGGACAATGGCCAGTTAGTGGCAGGGCTTAGACAGACTCTGACAGACAGCCATTCATTCTCTATGAGACATTTAGATTTACCAGTTGACCTATACATGCATGTAATATGGATAATTCTTTGGATAAAGAAAGGGAAGAAAGTTTGTCCCAGAGAGAACTCACAGTAACATGGGGACGTAAAGACTCCTCACGGAAAGGCTGGTGGTGGCTATGCAATGCAGTTGCGCAATGTTTAACGGGGCGGAGATAATTGCATTTTGCGGTGACAAATTAATTTAGCTTTTTCCCTTTTTAGTAAAATAAAAGCAGGAAAGGTTGCTAAACTGTTGCTGTTAGCAGTCGGTGTCTGCTGTGTTCACAGGGTTCAATCCGTGGTGCAATAGGTGAAAACTAGCAGCAGGCACAGAGCAGCATTTACCACAATAGCCATGTGTGTTTCACAAACTACTAAAATCAATCTTGTCCTGCTCCAATCAAAGCATCTACTGCCTGTTCAGACCAGTACCAGTACTGACAGGTATGTAGGTGTTTTTGATGAATCGTTTTATTGTTAGCTACTCACATAAACATGCCGTTGCTCTGATTGGATAAAACTGCATTACTGATGATTAAAATGTCACCGGCTGCAGGTGCAGGTTCGTTAGATCACCAAACGTTTACCACAAAGAAATATGAGGAGACTGAGGTGTCAATGTAAAACAGCAGTTTATTTGGACACGCCAGGTAAAAGAAAAATAAAAATAAACAATGTTAAGAAGCTCGGTGGAAAGGTTGCGATAGCCGATCCACGGTTTAGTGAGGACTGTGGGGAGGCAGTCTTTATGGGAAGCGAGTCAGTTGCGGCCCCGGCCTCCAGTCCGTGCCACAAGGCCGGTTAGTCTGAGGGCTGGCGTCCTCTCGGCGGTCCCAATGGGTTCCAAGTTCCCCACAACGCCGCGCCAAGACTAATGACAACACACACCAAAAATGTCGAATTAACGACCACACAATAAAACTTCAATAAAAACAGCACAGCAAGCAGGGTGTACGGGACACGTCCCTTTACTTAGCGTATTATAGGCGTTGTACAGGTTCCTGGTCTCGGTCCTCTCTGGGTCCGCGGAGGTCCGGCCGGTCACTCCTCAGGTCCTGCCTCGAAAGGGGAGACGGCGCTGTGGACAGGGAAAGGTGGTCTTAGACACACAAACAAACTAGCTTGAGCAGGTGTAGCCTTTGCACAGTTATGGGCACTTTCCTTCACTTAGCTGAGTTAGAGCGTTGTCTGCAATGTTCCCCTCGGTTTCTACGGCTTTCCGTTGCCGGTCGGTGGGCTGATGCTCCGTGGTGTTGGGTGTTCTTTCCTCTGTCTCTTTCCGTTCCTTATTCCGTCTCTTTCTCTCCGTTTCTCCGTCTTGCTGTCCTTTGCTTCCCGCTTTTCCTCTCTGCCTTCTCGTCTCTCTATTGGGTCTTTTAAACCAGACACGGGCGCATCCTATTGGTTTCAGTGATTGCGCAGGTGTGGTGGGCGTTCCCCATCATGAGTTGGTCTGCGCGTCACCGGACATTTAAAGGGGCCGTGCGCTCTCTCAGAGCACACCACCCGCATACGGAGGGGAGGTACGGCACCCCGTGACACATACAATCCAGGTATTTTTTTCTAAAGTGCCTGCTCTTTGCAAACACTTTGCATTGAAGCCCTCCCAGAACCATCTGGCGAGTCAGGTTAAAGTTTATGGTAACACTTTAGAGTAGGGGGCACATTTTATCATGAATTCATGCATGACTCAAGCATGAGTACTTAACTTTAGCTTCTTGTTTTTTCTAGAGTGACTCTTATTCATCGTCCAATCAGCTGATTGGAGCGTTGAACTATGCTCCTCCCAAAACGGACCACAAAGCCTCCTTCCACCCGCTTGCGACCCCTAGCCAGAGGGTTTCTAAAGTGGGAGGGTACAGCATGCTTTTTGGGTATGCTTTGGACCCCTTTTGGTGACCGCACAGTACCGTCCCAGTCCTCGCCACCAGCCAGGACTTCACTTTAGACTGAATTCCTTCCAAGCTGAATCCCTGTGGTCTCACCAGTTTAGAGCTAATTGTCTTGAACAGTAACATAGTCAATGAAGCTAAATCAGGCGCTTTATTTACTTTGCCATTTTACATTCATTTAGCTTAGGTAATTGTAATAATCGAATTTTATATAAAAAATTCTCTTCTCTTTCTGGCTCTTGAAATAGTTTTTCTCTTCACTGTACCTCATTGGAAAATGCAACAGTTTCCTTCAAACAGTCTTGGACTCTCAGCTTCATTTATAGTTTTGTTTGACGCCATGCGTTCTCACAGTTTAGAAAATTGTTTAACTGGAAGTTTTACACATGACATACACATACATCTGGAAACTGTTAAAGAAGAAAGTGCAGATTATTCAGATTTTACTTTAGTATGTTTACATGATGACAGTGTAATAGCCGAGTTATTTGGGTTTATGATAATGGGCTTGTGTCATTACGTTAAACTGTACAGTGCTTGAGCCAACAGTAGTAACAATCACTATGTTTGGTCTGCTTTTCCCCAAGCTTAAAGCCATAGTGCCATATTTACTAAAGGTGGTTCTACAACATCCTTATTCCCTACAGTCAGTAGTTGTCAGCACACTCCCAGATTAGAGAAGCAGCTAATGGGGTCAGAAAAACACACATTTAAAAAGATAATACGAGACGAGAGACAATACAATAGGCCTACTTGAATATTGACTGAAAGGCCTGGATATGTGACTGCAATGACTTATAGGTTAATATTTGGATATAGTTTAAAGCTTTAAAAAGGGATTTAAAGTTCTTGATAAAAGTGGGAAAAGTTCATGAACCCTGCTGGAGTAATACACAGTAATATAAAGATAGAGCTGTACTAATAATGCTGTTCTTATATAAATATTAAAATTAATTTTACACATTTTATCAGCTCAGTTCTCTTACAAATAGTTCTTACATGTTTTTCTGCATTATTATTAGTCACAAAAGACAAAATCAAGTACATTTTCCAAGAGACAGTAGCTTGTAGAGCTGAGACTCACCTCTGATGGTTACATAACTCTCGAGGCCTTGGCTCCTCAACCACTTCCTCATGGTTTTGTGCTGCATTTCTTAAGAAGGGCAGCGTGGCCTATGACTGTGGCAGTTAATATCAAAAAGGATTAAAGGAAACTGTGTATCTTCTGCAGGGAGGCATTGTGCACTGTCGCTCGCTCTGTTAATAGTGATAAACCGCAGGAGAAAGCTTAGCTCTTTACTGAAGCTGTATTTGACTTCTGTATTGAAAGCTGGAGCACAGAGCGGCCATGGTTGTACCTCAGTGTTCACTCAGAGACCTTAACATATTAGTCTGCTTGAGTCTGTTTTTAATTAAAATTGTCTGTTTTTTTATTGCACATGGTTTGACACACATTTTACTGACAATTCAGTTGTTTAGACTTTATAGACTTCCATAGACTGATTGTACAGCAATCAGAAGGAGTTCTTGTGGCGTTCTGTCTTGTCTCAGACGTCCAAAACCCAATGCAGTGGATGGTCCATATTGTTCAGTATCACATCTGTCTGTCTGGTGTTCCATTGCTTTAACCAGAGTCTTTACACTAATACCTATAGATAACCCAGCCCTCTGATCATCTATGATCTCTTTTTCTATTTATAAAAAATATAAAAAACATTACTACTGATAAACATTTGCATTACAGTAACTGTTTACATCAAAAGACCTTAGCAAAAGGCAAACAGGCTGTACCAGACAACATTCCCTGCTGTCTGTTAGTGTAAGTCTTTAAAGTCAGCAAATGTAGAAAAATGAGATTAGCGTGTAAGAATGCAGGAGAGCTGGGTTGATACTTGACTTAATGGGTGTTTAGAAAAAACGGGTGAAGTTAAAACCAGATTAAGTTAACTAGTAAAACAGAAAAAATTAAACGATAACACTTTAGAGGAGCACATTATATCATGGACTCATGAGTCATAAGTCATGCATGAAGTCATGATAAAATGTCACATGACTTTATGCATGCAGAAATGAATAGTTTTAATTTAATAGAGCTACCAATTCATCACGTTTATCAGAGTCCAAATGATCCACTAAAATGCCAAGGTTTTTCAAAGTCTGGGAGTTTTTCAACCGACCTTGCATGACCTCATCAGAAACCATAGTGCCACCAGGTGCTGGCTTTACCACTTGATTTGGCTTGCCTGTACACTGACACGTATGACAAGTTTTAATAAACTGAGCTACATCCCGTTTCAAACGTGGCCAAACAAAAAACCGGAGTATCCGATCATAAGTTTTACGAACACCCAGATGACCTGCCACATCACCATGTGATGTTTGTAATACTTTATTTCGCAACATAGTAGGTATCACTATTTGAAACAGTGGTTCCCCCGGACCCTGCTCACTGTGAGGAACCCATTTCCTGACCAACAGCCCATCAAGAAGAAAATAACATTGAGCACTATTCCTCACCACTGAATCAGGAACAACTTTATCAAACAGATCGGCCAGGGTAGTATCAGCCTTTTGCTCAGCTACCAATAACTCTCGCGAACTAGTCAACTGTTCTATCTGGAGGTTCACTGGCAACTCGAGACTTTCTGGTTTACTCTCCACCTTCTGACAAGAAGCAGAGCGGTTAACAACACAAACTGGAAACCCCTCAGGAGACAAACTACTGTCAACCAGAGATACACATGCAGGGGGCACTGAAGGTTGCTTTTTAAAGATGTTTACCATCAGCCCACACCTTACTACCTGCGAGGTCATTCCCCAAAAACATGTGGACACTGGGGTCTAACCCCAACAGCTACATCACCCTCTACCAGACCACATTTTAGCGTGACTTGATGTAACGGAGAAGAGAAGGGAACTAAACCCATGCCCCGTACCATTACACAGCTGCCAGTGTCAGACTCCTTAGAGAAAGACAAGACAGATTCTAAAATAAAAGAATCTAAAGCTCCACTATCTCTCAATATTTTAATAGGAATATTTTGTTTGCCATCCAGAAGGGATACCACACCATCTGACATGAAGGCTGTAAAATTACCAAGGGAAGACTGAAAACCAGACTCAGCCACTGGCTGGAAAAACATACCCTGGTGATCAGCAGCTGCAACAGGAGCTGACATCACTGCAGGTTTAACATGACCCAATCTTTTTGATCTGAGTAGAGGACAATCCTTCTTCCAGTGTCCTTCCACTAAGTAATAGCGACAGGTATTGGCATTAACCGGTGCTTTAAATCCTTCAGAACCACGCTTTTGTTGGGGTTTTTGAAAAGCTCCAGACCAAAGTGACCTACTATTCCTATGAGTAAAATTATTTTTGTAGTTGTCATTGTTTGGCTCAAAATGGTGTTTATGCGTCAGCATGTACTCATCAGCAAGAACTGCTGCATCACTTGGAGACTTAACTTTACGTTCATTCATGTAGGTAGCTACCTGGTCAGACACAGAATTTTTAAACTGCTCCAACACAATCAAATCAGACAGGCCTTTTAAAAGTGTTAACTTCAGAAGCTGCACACCAACGATTAAATGCAGAGGTCAAATTACGAAAAAATTCAGAATAAGTTTGTGAATCTAACCTTTTCCTGTAATGAAAGCGTTGACGATATGCTTCCGGCACCAACTCATAGACCTTCATAACTGCCGTTTTAACTTTTTCATAAACTTTACTGTCAGCCGTGCTTAGTGCTGAAAAGGCCTCACGTGCTTTACCTGTAAGTGCACACTGCAACAACCTAGTCTTATCCAAATCTGACCAAGCTCTAGCTCCTGCAAAACGCTCAAATAAAATGTACGTATCTGAATCCGACTCATCAAATTTAGGCAACAAACGAAGATTCTGTGAAACATCAAACTGTAGTACTCTTTCCTCTGGTCTACTGGCATGTCGCAATCGCACAATCTCCAACTGCATTTGCAACAGCTCCCTCTGTTGCTCAAAAGTTAATGAAGGGCTAGTCTTAAAACTTGCACCCTCACTACTATCCGACTCACCACAGAGAACACCCGCTTCCCAACGACCCTACACAGCTTTAACCGTCTCTTTAAGTTTTCTGTCAACAATTTCAATCTGATAATGTTCAGCTATATCAATTAACTGCTCCTTAGTACACAACTCTAAAGCTTCCCAAATACCTCTGTGACATCGGCTCGGGTGATGGACGAGTCCACCTCTGAGCTCTCAGCCTCTGCTCCCTCAGTGAAAGATGTGTCTGTGGGGTTGAGGAGATCCTCGAAGTATTCCTTCCACCGTCCAACAATGTCCCCAGTTGAAGTCAGCAGATTCCCACCTCCACTGTAAACAGTGTTGGCAGGGCACTGCTTCCCCCTCCTGAGGCGCCGGACGGTTTGCCAGAATTTCTTTGAGGCTGACCGATAGTCCTTCTCCATGGCCTCACCGAACTCCTCCCAGACCCGAGTTTTAGCCTCCACAACCACCCGGGCTGCAGTCCGCTTGGCCTCAGGAGTCCCACGAGCCAACCAGGCTCGGTAGGTCTCCTTCTTCAGCTTGTCCAACAGGCACCGGAGACTTTACGGCCACAGCTTCGAGTGGCCGCATCGACAATGGAGGTGGAGAACATGGTCCACTCGGACTCAATGTCTCCAACCTTCCTCAGAATCTGGTCGAAGCTCTGCCAGGGGTGGGAGTTGAAGATCTTTCTGACAGGGGGCTCGGCCAAACGTTCCCAACAGACCCTCACAGTACGTTTGGGCCTGCCGAGTCTGTCCAGCTTTCTCCCTGGCCATCGGATCCAACTCACCACCAGGTGGTGATCAGTTGACAGCTTCGCCCCTCTCTTCACCCGAATGTCCAAGACATACGGCCGGAGGTCAGATGAAACAACTACAAAGCTGATCATCGATCTCTGGCCTAGCTTGAACATGGTGTTCGTTATGGACAAACTGTGACTAGCACAGAAGTCCAATAACAGAACCCCACTCGGGTTCAGATCCGGGGGGCCGTTCCACCCAATCACGCCCCTCCAGGTGTCACTGTCGCTGCCCACGTGAGCGTTGAAGTCCCCTAGTAGAACAACGGAGTCCCCGGTCGGAGCACTTTCCAGCACCCCTCCCAGAGACTCCAGGAAGCCCGGGTAATCTGCACTGCCATTTGGCCCGTAAACACAAACAACAGTGAGAGACCTATCCCCGACCCGAAGGCTCAGGGAAGTGACCCTCTCGTTCACCGGGGTGAACTCCAACACATGACGGCTGAGCTGGGGGTCTATGAGCAAGCCCACACCAGCCCGCCGCCTCTCACCGCAGGCAACTCCAGAGTAGTGGAGAGTCCAGCCTCTCTCAAGGATTTGGGTTCCAGAGCCCAAGCTGTGCGTGGAGGTGAGCCCGACTATCTCTAGTCGGTATCTCTCAACCTCCTGCACAAGCTCAGGCTCCTTCCCCGCCAGCGAGGTGACATTCCATGTCCCTAGCGCCAGATTCTGTGTCCGGGGATTGAGGCCTCCGCCCTTGACTGCCACCCAATTCACTTTGCACCAGCCCCTTATGGCTCCTCCCGCAGGTGGTGGGCCCACGGGAGTTTGGCCCCACGTCGCTCCTTTGGGCTGAGTGTTACCGCTAATCAATGCAATCAGTTTAAGTTTACTTTAAGGGGCTACTGATGTTGTATTGATTTTTGACAACATAATTTTCTATTTAAAATGTTGTTTTGATTTGATTTGCAGTAAAATTTAAATTTGAAATTTTGTCATCCCCTAAACCTATGGCCAGTGCTTTATTTGGGCTGCCACTACTACAATTTTACTACCGGCACTTGTCGGAGCTCCCAGTACGTGCTATCTGGTGCCGGAACACAGAAGCATTGAGTACCGCCACGTTTAGGAGAACTGTAAGACATTGTTACCCAAACATCTTGAATATTACGTGACACATGCACACCACTCGTTCTTTTGACGCTAGCTCAGGGAATCGATAAAAGTAACATAATGAGAAGTGAGTGTGACAAAAAGGGAAAGAGAAAACACACACACTTAAAACGATGGTGTCCTGACTTAAGAGCTCAAAGAGATTGTGTTCTGAAACGAACATGTCACAGGCTGAAACTTCCCCAAGCCAGCCTAACACAAACACCACAGTTCAGCGAGCTAACTCCGCCACCACTGTTAAAGCTTCAGGACACAACATGTTGCTCTCATGGTACATTCTGCATCTGTTGACAGTTGACAGAACATCTACATTGAAAACTGGGAGCACGACTGGCCGGGTTAAAAAAGCAAATACATAATTTCTACAAGTGGCTTATGAGCAAAAATAAAAACAATTAAAGCCGCAAGCGGCGATAAAGGCCCTCGCCTCCCTTGAGACCGCGGGGACACATATATTCGGAGGATTGCATGTCGTGCTTTAAAGCAAATTTGGAGCTGTTTAGATGAAAACCCTTTAGCACAAAGTGTACGATTTCGGTGGTCATGTATTCCACCCAACATTTTCTGTTGAGAAGGATCCTGGCAATTGGGAAATGGCATTTATTTCCCAATAGTTGCCTCTTCACAGACTCATTACGACCACAGCCACAAATCTATCAAAAACAAATTGATAACTTTTTGCACACGTGTCTAGATGATACTCACCAAATTTGGAGCTGTTTAGATGAAAAGCCTTTAGACACAAGGGGTGCAATTTAGGTGGTCACGCATTCCACCCAACATAGTAGATTTCCTGTTGAGTTTACGATATGGCTGTAATACATTTTCTGTTCGCCCTGAGGTGTCCTATGGATGTCCCAAGTTTCATTTTCTACGTTGGAAAAAAGTTACTTTCACTTTCCATAGGCCCAATGTATTTTGACTTTTGTAGGGGTCGCCACTGAGTCATTTTTCATATTTTTTTTTCGGCGACTTCAAATACATAAATTTTTCGCCGAGCTTGAAGTCTGGGACCAATAAAAATGACTTTTAGTTGCACGTTTACTGGGTCAAATTGAGGATCATTTTGCAGAAAAATTATAATAAAAAAAAATATACCAAATTATAATAAAATAAAATATAACTCGAGCAAAAAGTCTAGAAAACGCTTGTCTATTTTACATACATGTGTTTAGCTCATTTTGCCCAAGTTTGGTGTCTGTGGAATGAAGCAGCTATTTTCTGAGTTCTTTTAAAAAGAGGTGTATTTTAAGTCGGTTCACATTTTCAATTCAAAATGGCCGCCTTCCCGTGTGTGATAGGTGTGGTCCCCATTGGCTTTTTGTTCATAAGCCCATGCTGGATGTGTGTACCAAGTTTCATTTGCCTACGACAAACTAAAATTTTCACTTCCCATTGACTTTTTCCAAATATTTGGGACGTTGCTATGGCAACACATTTATAGATAGTGGTTGTCATTGGCTTTTATGCTCGTCATGACATAAGAGATGTGTGTACCAAATTTCATGTCTCTATGACAAACTAAATTCTTGGGTCCCATTATAAGTTTGTAGGGGCGCTGGAGAGCCATTTCTAAAGATAACCCTTTTATTTACATATTTTTTGTTCAGGTCATGAATGTGCACAAAGCCTTTTTGGGTCCAACTCGATCCGAGAAGCCGTTTGAGAGTTAAGAGACGTTTTATTTTTACAAAAATGGCCACCTCGTTACAGGCTTGCCACACCCATACCCGATAAGATATCAACAACAAAGTCACAACTTTGGTTGGCACATGTGTCTAGATGATACTCACCAAATTTGGGGCCATTTAGATTAAAACACAATGATTTGCATCTTTCTGTAAGGGTGCGAATTTAGTGGCGCGCCTTTCACCCCACATGGCGGACATCCTGTTAAGTTTAGGGGTGTGACTGTCATTGACTTTTCTGTTTGCCCTGAGGTGTCCTATGGATATACCAAGTTTCATTTTTCTACGTTGGAAAAAAGTTACTTTCTTTTTCCATAGGCCCAATGTATTTTGACTTTTCTAGGGGCCGCCACTGAGTCATTTTTCATATTTTTTTTTTCGGGGACTTCAAATACATAAATTTTTTGCCGGGCTTGAAGTCTGGGACCAATAAAAATGACTTTTCGTGCATGTTCACTGGGTCAAATTTAGGATCATAGGTGGAAAAGAAAAATAAAAAATAATAAAAAAAAAATTAAAAAAAAAAAAAATTAAAAATCCGAGCAAAAACAATAGGCCCTCCCGGTCATCACCGGCTCTGGCCTAATAATAAAAAAAAAAAAAATAAAAAAATAAAAAAAAATCCGAGCAAAAACAATAGGCCCTCCCGGTCATCACCGGCTCGGGCCTAACTAGCATTCAGTGCTTGCAGACGTTAGCATCTTTAGGCCTAGCGTCCACCCGGGCTACAGTTGGCCCCCCCCAGAGTTGTCACGTAACAATAACTTAGCTCTAGAGACCAGAGCCGTCTTTTGTATCAGGCTATAAACAAGTTTTTTACACTTGTAAAATCGCCATTGGGTTTCTCCTTATTTTCTGCTTTTGGAGCCTGCCCTCTGGTGGACCTCTGTCCACCAGAGGGTTAGGTGGCACCCTTACTTGAGGCCCTTTTAAGGGGTTCCATGAGAGAGGCTTGGGCCTAGTGGCCACCCGGGATGTCTCCAACAGAACAGAGCCAGATGAAATGATGATAGAGAATATATTCAGCTGTTTGACCCGTTTAAAGTTGTTCAGAAAAGCAGCCTGTTGTTAGCAGCGATACAAAGAAAAACTAAGCCCAAGCCTAAGCCTAAGTCTAAGCCGAAGCCTACTAGTACTTGACTAGCGGTAAAGTTGGTTGTGTATTAGTACATCAGGAACAGGAATATACCTTGTTAAAAGACCATGTTAACCCAAGTCAGGCTTGTAGCACTCTAAGTCATTTAGCGTGGGTATTGGTAACAATCAACGGAGCTGTGGAAACTACGGGATGCTCCTGTGTTGCTGGTTTGGGGAGGTCCTGCAGCCACGCTGCAGCAATATCGTGGAAGGTATGTTAATCTAGACTTACTATTTGGTGTTCATGTGCACTATTTTGTCAGCTAGTCAGTTTTTCTCTTGCTTATAAGGGCACAAATCTACCCAGGCTGTCATTCATATGCAGCCCTGCCCTACACTAAGCTAAGATAACTGTTGAGCTGTAAAGAGGGACACACAAAAGTGATTGCAATGAATTGAACATAGTATGGCATGGCATACCTTTTTGAATGCTTATATCCTCTAGAGTTTGGTCAGCACATGTTGGTGGGATATCACTGGCTTAACTTCATTCTTAGCCTCTCTCAAATGGCCAAGGACAAGGATCTGATAACAAAGATAAATGTAAACACTTTGCAAAAACTGTTACTGTTACAGCGGTTTGTTGATTCTTTAAATCTGCCGCACTCTGGTTATGATATAAATGGTTGCTATGTATGATTGGCTAAAACATATCTCATGGTAGGCGGATACTAGTCGGTGCTTCATCCACTCACCTAACAAGTTTCCGACAGCAGGTGCTGCCCTGTTGCAAACACAAGAGCCTTCCCAGATGGTTCTTTGAAACAGACTGTGTTCTGTGAGCAGTTCTATCTTTCAGAGTCAGGTTAACTGTTCGTATGAAACATGACAAATAAATGTTTTTTGTTGACAACCGAACCACATCTGAGGCTTGAATATTTGAAAAAAGTACATTTTTGAATGTGTAACTTTAAAGTAGAGATGTTGTCATAACTCTTATTTCTAGTAAACAATAATAATGATCTTTGTTTAAACAATAAGCATGTTAAAAAAAGCACTTGTCTCTGGAGTCTTTGAGCCTCAACAAAACCTGGAGTCTGAGAGGGATTTGGCGAGACAGACTGAGATTTGTTGGATATGGACTACTGTCTACTTTTAATGTTGTGTTTGAGCAAATGTTGAATCAGGACAGTTTTCACAGCGCACTGACAGACACCCCTGTAACACTGAGGAGGGGCTTCTGTCCCCGCCTCACAACACAGAGATGAGGGGGTGTGGACCACGGCTCTCGGTAAGTGGCCGCTCCGCTTCAAATAAAAGTTTGACTTATCTTTCTCTGAGTTGTCTAATAACAACATGTGTGTTTTTGCTTAAACAAACCAAAACTGACGGTTTACTTTGGTGACATTACTTAGCATTAGCGTTTGAGTGTCGTAAAAGCAGCCCATGACAAAAGACAAAATAAGCATTGCTGTTATAGTCTGTATCGATAAAAAACAAAATCATCTGAAAGCTTGAGCTGCACATGAAGTATATAAACTATTGTTACAAAGGACTGTAATACGGAAGTGCCAATGCATTGTTAGTTCTAAATAATGAGTAAATAACTGCTCAACTTGGGGCTGACTCTAAACTTGTGCATATGTACACCACCTCCTGACCTGGCGTGAGATTTGAGTTTATGTACATCCACGTTCAGATTGAATGGAAATGATTGTACACCCAAAATTAAGCTCCTTTAATAAATGAGAGTCAGTGGCTGCTGCAAAGACTCACAGTAGGCAGCACATGATCCACCAGAACATTATTACATCTCTCTGACGAGGGCCTCAAACAGGTTAACACTTAAGTTTAAGATGAGTCTGACTGTGTTATCAAAAAATAACTCAAACTCAGGACAACAGCCACCGTTAACAGTTGAGCCACTTTGCTAACACAGATTACTGCTCACGTTCTCTCTGTTCTCCACCGGTGACGGGATATTTAAAGTAGCCCTACTTTTTGTCCATTTTGGAGAAAGTAAAGCTCAGCCTCGGACTCAGACTTGTTTTTTTGCGGTCGTTAAGCCCCGCTCATTAAGTCCACGCAGAGCCGACTCAGCCCGGTGCTGGTTTCCTTATCCGTGCAGCTGCAGGTCAAAGACCTCAGGAGCAACCTGAAAGTTCAAGAAACCCTTCCATCTTTGCACCACTACTTTATCATTCTAATTTAAAAAGAGACAAAAAAATGTGTTTTATGATTTCTGATTCTTTTCCACAATAACGTCTATTGCTTATGGCATGCTAAAATAACACTATAGTGATAAATAAATGATTTAAAGTTTTGTCTGTTTGCTTTCATCTACTTTCATGTTATTTAAAAGTTTCTTTAAAAATGAATAAAAACACTTTTAACAAGTTATTAACTCTGTGCACTTAAATACAAAGTGCATAAATTATGTCAGATTTATGAGCTTGAAATACAGTTTAAATATGCCTTCAAACCTAGAAGCACAAATGAATAGAGATTTGATTGAGTTTAAGTTTATTTAAAAGAAGCTGAAGTTCTAGATGGACCAGGATGTGAAGTCAGATGAAGCTGAGGAAGACGAGGCTGGGCTATGTCAGCTGTGCAGGAGCAGAGAGGACCGACAGAGCAGCAGACCGATAACTGGACTGGACAGTACTGGACTGGACTAAACTGGACAGTACTGGACTCGATTGGACTGGACTAGACTGGACAGTATAGGACTGGGGCGGGCCGACAGAAGCAGCAGCAGACAGGTAACTGTAGAGGGGCTCTGCAAAGACAGAGAACAAAGTAAAAACTTAGGTTTAAAACAAGTCTTGCTGTTGGGACCGGTCACCTCTGTTCATCTTGGTCTTTTATTCACCAGCTCACTGTATGTTACTGTGTGTGTAAGGACTGTTTTTAGAAAATAGTGGACTTTGATTTGAACTTACATTTGCTTAAATATAATACTTTAGTAAATGTGAACTGTACTGGGTTAGAGGTAATGTCTGTCATGTTGAAAACCTGACATAACCATTTACCTGTCTACTGTCGTCATGATTTACAGATGACAAATGTACAAATATAAAACTAACACATGCACTTTAGCTACAGTAATGTTTAAGGAATGTATGACTGCAGAGTAAGGAAAGTGTTTTCTAGAGTAAAAAGTCTCAGAGGTTAGTGGGCATTGCAGGTGTAATGTTTACAACCAAGAGCCTTTCTTCTGATCAACCTCAGCCTGACAGCATCACCTTTAGGAAATCTGTGGAGAGAGAACAAGATCTATTTTCATAAAATAGGCATAATAATAATAATAATAAACTTTATTTTATAAAGCGCCTTTAAAGGCAACTTCTCAAAGCGCTGTACAAGCAATACAAAGTTCAAACAATAAAATACAATAACATCAACTATCAAATGTTAATTTAAAAAAATAAGTCTTAAGTCTACCTTTAAAAATGTCGTAGCCCTGTGCTTCTCCTTGAGGGGCGGCAGTAGCTCAGTGGTAGAGCGGCTGTCCTTCAACCGGAAGGTAGTAGGTTCGATTCCCGCTCGCCCCACAGTTCATACTGTCGTTGTGTCCTTGGGCAAGACACTTAACCCACCTTGCCTCCAGTGTCTGTAGCACTGGTGTATGAATGTATGAATGTGTGTTTGGTGGTGGTCGGAGAAGGTTGAGCGCCGTTTGTGTGGCAGCCGCCATCTCTGTCTGCCCCAGGTGTGAATGTGTGTGAATGGTGAGTGGTAAGCACTTTGTGATCTATATCTGTGAAAGGTGCTATATAAATAATACTTACTTACTTACTTACTAAGATCAGGTGGCAGAGAATTCCAAAGGACAAGGCATGTGTCAAATGTGTTTACCAAAATGGCACAACCCAGATCTTTGTAAAAGAGTACTTTAGCCCACTTCTAATGCTTCTCTTCTTTTGCTTTTATTATTATTATTATATTATGGCCTTTACTGGGTTTGCAAACTACACAGTAATTATTCAGTCAAAGACATTTATCTTTATCTTACAAAAAAAAAAAAACTTGCTTCGGGTCTAAACGTGTAGGTTATAACTACAAAAGTCAAAGTTGAGTCCAAATCAAGTCCAAATCAAGTCCAAGTCAAGTCCAAGTTGAGTCCAAGTCAAACCAAAGTGAGTTACAAATCTTCAAACTGTGGGAA